>MU278046.1:15175-27999 GCA_022385765.1 Trametes cingulata
GATAATTCCAAAGTGATCAGACTGGTGCTTCTGGTTGTTTGCCTCATTGGGCTGGTTGGTCATGTCCAAGTACCAATCCACTTTGGTGCTTGACATCCGCCCCACAGTTCCACGGCCGTCCCCGGTCGTACCTTTTCATACTCTACTATTCTGAGTTTGTTGGCTTCTGGTTCGATATCCAATTGGCTCGTCATCGTCTTCACTGTCATATTCTGACGGGTATCCTGGGGCATCTTCCTCAAAACTCTCCCGGTCTGGCTCTTCATTTTCTTCATCTATAGGCTCTGTGATCTGCTGTCTCGGTGCTCCTACAGCATCTATTGGATCTGCTACTAAATTCTCAAGATTGTCGTGTGATGGGTGGTAAGCAAGCAACCGAAATGCTGCAATGCTTTCTCTTGAGACATCACCATTCAGCTCCTTCACAACGTAGGATCCATTTTGTGTCTGTCTAACGACTTGGTATGGTCCTAGGTAGCGTGGTTTGTGCTTTCTCTTCATTTCCCGCTCAATAGCAGTATTTCGTATAAGCACTAGATCACCCTCTTGGAATGCAGCTCGCTGAAGCCTGTGTGAAAACTTCTTCTCAAACTGTTCCTTTGAGGTAAGCCGTGTTTTGCGAAGAACATCTGCTGCCTGTGCAACATCTGCTGGTCTCTTTTGTAGCTGACGGATGCGTAATGCAAGCAGGTCAGCATGCGTCATATTACTCCTGAACCCCTCGACCATAAAGGTGGCCTCTCGTAGGTCCATCGGTAATGCTGGGTGTACTCCATGCAGTAGGTAGTAAGGGCTATATCCAGTGGATCTTCTTATGGTGATCCGGTCGGCAAACAGGGCATGAGGTAGCAGCTCTGGCCATCTGGAAATCTCTCCCTCACAGGCCTTGACTAATGCTTCTCTAAGAATGAAATGGCCTCGTTCTACGACTCCGTTCGCTTTTGAGTTATATGGAGAAATGCGGATATGATGAACACCATATTTCTTCATGAGTATCTCAAATGCTCCCTTTGTCTCTGACCCATTATCTGTGACAACAACTTCAACTGCACCATATCGGCAGATTATCTGTTCCCAAAAGAATCTGGCGACTTCCTTTGCGGATGCACTACGTAATGCTCTTCCTTCTGTGACTCCAGAGAGATCATCACGACATGCAACTATGCATGTGTATCCATGAGCATGCGGCATGAACATGATGTCCATATAGACCTTGAGGAAGAGGTCCACAGGTGTCGAGATAATAAGTGGAACCTCAACCTTTTTTATGCTTCGGATCTGACACTCCCGACAGGAACGAACATGGTGTCGAACATCCGTATGATAGAACGGCCAGAAGAAGCGCAGGCGAATAGTCTCGAAAGTGGCCTGTTCCCCTCTGTGTCCTAGATGTTCGTGTGCTTCTTCGAGAATTCTCTGTCTCTCCCTGATATCTAGCACAACTCTAGCTGGCATGCGTTGATCAAACCGCTTATACAACAACCCTTCCTTGACGAAGTATCGCTGGCACTTCTTTAGGAACTTGTATCTGGCTGCAGCAGTAGAAAATTCTGGCACTTCTGAGGTCTGTAGAAAATGCAGAATCTTCCTCAAGGTATGATCTTGGCTAGTATCGTTGGTTAAGAGGACTTGAGCTTCTCTTATAGCTGGATCAGAATTCATAGGCTCATATGGTGCCCTATCTTCCTCAGACACACTAGTGAACAATGCAATATTGTCCAGCCAGTCATCTCCGTCATCATCTTCTATCTCTTCTTCTTCACCAAGGGGACGTCGGGACAAGGCATCAGGTCCCTTGTGCTGAGCTGCCGGCACGTGAATTAACTTGAAATCAAACATTAAGATCCCTTGGATCCATCGGTTGATTGTAGCATTTGGCTGCAAATCAGGCTCATTGAGCATCCCCTTGATATACTTGGCATCAACTTCTACGTGAAGAGTTTTTACCCCAACTAGGTAAAGTCTCCACCGTCGTAAGGCTCGATATAACCCATACAACTCCAGTTTTGGCTGACTGTAGTTGGACTCTGTCTCGTTCATAGGTAGCGATCCATAACGAGCGGGCCTTCGGTGCCCTTCCTCATCGATCTGCGAAAGGATAAAGCCGACTGCATACTTGCTCGAGTCTACAGAGAGTATAACTGGGTTGGATGATGTGTAGTCTATTGGTCGCAAGGCTGGAGCAGAGGCAACTAGCTCTTTTAGCTCCTCAAATGCCTTATGACGTCGCTCATCCCAGTTAAACTCTGCTTTCTGCAATGTCAACTCTCGAAGTGGACGGACTTTCTCAGAGAAGTCCTTGATCCAAATCCGCACTGTGCCGCATAGTCCAATAAAACCCCGGACTTCCTTAACTGTCTTAGGAACTGGCCAGTTACGGATTTTATCCACTTTTCCATCCTCTGGTACTCGACCTGCTGGTGTACACTTCTGTCCAACAATTACAACCTCAGGTTGGCAGATCTGCGCCTTCACTCCTGAGAAAGTAATACCAGCGTGACCGACTCGATGTAGGATACGATGTACATCCTGAGCATGTTCCCAGATGAATCTCCGAATGCCTGGATTCTCTTTCAGAACCTCGGGCTGACCATTTTTGTCTAGATATTGTGTTGACGGCCCCTTAATCGGAAGATCATCTATGAAAACATTAGCGACATGGGGAATTTCATCTTGCAAGATGAAAGTCATGCATGCCTGGAATTCTGCAGGAGAATTGGTGAACCCCATAGGCATTGAGGTAATTCTCAATAACCCTAATGGTGATTGAAATGCTGTCATGTCTCTGCTAACAGGATCTAGCTTCCTGGCATCAAATGCCCAGAACAGATCTAATACCGTATAGCATTGTCGACCTGCAAATGGTTCCACAAAGTCATCAAGAGTGGGTGGCAGTCCCGCATCTCGAATTGTGATAGCATTCAGTGACTGAAGATCATGGACAAGGCGTAGCTTTCCATTTTTCTTCAAGACGCAGAACCACTTGGAGCGATAAGACGACTGTGACCGCTCGTAGACTCCCGCTTCAATTTTTGAGCGCAATAGCTCAATAACCTGCTCTCGAATTCCAGGAGGAATCGGAATATTCTTGTCTTCCCAAGGGACGTGTGGGATGGTAGGAATTATATATGGAGAGAAGTAAGCTTCTCTAAATGTCCCTCGGTCTGATTCCTCGAAGGCTAGAACCTTCTCGTTGAGACTGAAGATATGCTGAAACAATTTCTCCTCCTCAGGCCATAAGAACCCATCAGAGTTGATCTTCAGCCCATCCATGCGCTCTTGTGTCAGCTTCATGCTCGGTACAAACTCGGGTGGATGACATGTAAGCGGTGGTAAGCTGTTCAAAGGATCCTCGGGGAATTGACGAGTTACTCGTGCATCCTCAGGGAAGACTCCTGGAACTGGCTTCACTCTCCGAGCAACAGGCTTGTATGCTCCGTATACTCTTGCATGTCCTTGTTCACTTCTTCCTTCATCTCTCTCTTGCACAATTTTCTCGTGATTGGTTGAGTCGGCTATTTCAATCGGAGGTGGTCTATCCTCTGGTTCAATCAGCGGCATTGTGTGGGTTGGTAGTAGTGTAGTAGCAGTGGTTTGCGATAAAGCGGAACCTTCGTATTGAAGTTCGGCAGCGCCAGTTTAACGTCGTAGCAAGGACGACCACATGCATACATCCACAATGACACACATTTGAACTATGCCTACTTCTGGGATACAGCGGCAAAGCTACTGATCGTGTCCTCGGTTACTACACGGCGCAATTGCAACTCGTAGCAGAACGGGCGGAGATAGGAGGGTGGCAGTGGCGGGCGTACATCATTTGGGGACAGGAGGCAACACGTACGAAGTACCAATCGAGCGGCTCGTACCATGTATCCTGCTATTCCTCCCAGTTTCCGATACCGTGCGGCTAGGCATACCCGCTTCTCCGGCTCCTCTACTCCTCGGACTTCCAGAAGGATCCAATCCTGCTGAAACAGAATGGGACGTATGACTTCACTGTGGAAGTCGCGGATACTGCGGGCGGTGGTGGCTTCGCGAAGGATGACGTGGGATCGGAGATGGATGTTGTGGTCGTCGGAACCACCGTCGTAGAGGAAAATGGTATAGCCGGCCATTGCAAAGACGTTGTACGTCCGCGTAGTGATGGCGGTGGTAGAGCGCGATGTGTTCGTGGTGTTCATTTTGTTATAGTGGTGATGTGCGCGACGTGAGCGTTGTGCTGCCTATGCGGGCGCACTTGACGTGATATGCTGCACGTGATAATATCCCACACATAAGCGCCGATGTTCAAAACCGTCTTCGCTGGCTGTTTTTGGTGCCTCCTACGTCGATTCATTCCTAAACTCTAGTCGTGTCTCTCCGTTGCAATGGCTGTGTCCTTCTGTAGCTCGATTTCGGGCCTCACAGTCGGTGTCTACCATTGCGATGGATGGATGCGACGCGATTTTGGTTATGTATTGATGATTCTCGCTGCATCCGTCCTGCTCGCCCCACAGTCTTGATTACAACTGTGGTCGGAATAGCCTGTCGCGGGCACTTCCTGTTCCGAAAGTGGGCCTGCGTGCCTCACGACGCTCCGCATACTTCTTTTGTTTTGCTTTGGTAATCATCCGCATTATAACCGCGGGGCGCGATTTTGACTTGTCCTTCCGTTTCTTGGTGAGAAATTGTGCAGCCCTTCTTCGCCGCTTCTTCTCATTCTCCTCAATATCTTGAATCTTCTTCTCCAACTTCTTATTCTTCATATTAGGAGTAAGAACTGGTCTTGTACTGGCTCAGTAGCTGTACCTTCAACTCTAGAGTATACTTAGGCACTATATACTTGGGCGTGTCTACTTAACTCCAAGTATGCAATGCTTAGTTTTCTCTGAACTGGGGTGTCTACCTGTCCAGTGCCAAATTGCAGCCCTTATACATCTCCCGATAACCCCTATCCTGGCTCTGAGTCATACTCCTAGATGACTCAGGGGCTTGTCTGACTCATGCTGTATTTTTCCAGAATTTTCTAGGCTGTTCTAGGCCCTGTATTGGTCTGGATAAGCTCAGTATAGTGTCTAGTGGCCAAGTCGAGCCAGTGCATCCAATAGGTCCGGGTGCGGGCCGGCCTCCTTCCGTTTTGGGCAAATAGGCACTCGTTTCGCGTGGCTGGTGTGGCTGAGGCTGCCCGTGACTGTGTCGGGCATCTCGGGCATCTCGGGCATTCCGGGTACTCTCTTCTCTACGTCACTGGGCCAACCTGGGCGCTTGAGTTCGGCGGTCCGGGCAGTCTCACCGGTGCTACGTCACTCTCCCAGGCGGGCGCCTAGCGTCGGCTCCTCGGGCTCTCCTTCCGGATGACGTCACTGCCCACATGGCGTGTACCTGGGCCTGACCTTGGCTTCCCCGGACTGGTCCCTGGTCCGGGGGTGGCTATGCCTCTCCTAGGCGCTTGCAGCTCGCGTGGCCTGGCCACGCAGCTGTCCCAGCTTGGTCAGCTCGGGCGCCTAGCCCCTGGCTGCCTCGGCCCCTCTCCTCGTCGTCTCCCTCGTCGTCCCTGCCGTCTCTCTCACTCTCCCCTCTCTGGCTCTGCGGCAGCGGCCGCGCTCTGCTTGTCTCTTCTACCTCTCTCGGCGACGTCTCGGCTCTACTAGGCGATACTGGGGCTCCGGGCACAGGCAGGCAAGGCATAGCCTTGCTCGCCGTGCCCGTCCCTTCCTTTCTCTCTCCCCGCTTGCTGGCAACAACATACGACCACCCCGGCCCTCAAAACGAGTCAAGACGGCCCTTTCAAGACGTTCTGGGTCGCTATCAAGGCCAGGATCTTGCGCCACGCGCGTCAAGCAAGCACATCGCGTGCGCATATCCATGCCACGTCGCCGCCCTCAAGCTCCCATCCCGACGGATGTAGCGGTTGGAAACGGCGGAGACGGCGGGTACAGAACGGCGTGGGCCGCCCCAGGTACGTACTAACAGTCCCCAGCCTTCCGTCCGGCCGTGACGGCACCATGCCGGCCTGCGGGGCATGTGCATCTTCTTCCCTCGGCGTACGGCCTGCGTGCCGTACGCATTCTACTAACAATCTCTCTTCATCAGCATCGTGCAGCCCGACGTGCGGAGGGCGGCTACAACGGGCTCCGGCCCCGCGTACGTCGTCCCTTCGTCGTCAGCTGCTGCCCAGGGCACGTCACTCGACGTGTCCTGCGGCCTCTTCTCTCCGCCGGGCAGCGCAAATTGCTGCCCCGGCTCGCATTCCCTCTCAAGACGGACCGACTCGCTGTCCAGATCCACCCCCAACGGGGTGCGTACAATCTCCAGCGGCGGACCGTCCCCAGGGCGTGTGGCTCAACAGCCCGCCCGTTCCTTCTTCAACCGGCTCCCTACACGCATCGCGAATGCGTCGCCCGCCGAGCAAGGACGTCAAGCGAGGGCCCCGCGCTTGTCGCGGGCCACGAAGATGTTTTCTTCGAGAACGACAGCAACGACGGTCGGCGGGTCCGTAAGCGCCCACCCTCAAGACCTGATCCCTCGTCCGTCCTCGCCTCAAGCGGCCTCGACGCCGGCTGTTCTGTCAAGCCCAAGGCGTCCAGCAAGTCCTCAAACGTTCTCCGACGAGCTCGCGGTTATGCAAACACCGCGGGCGTCGTCACCGGGCTGCGCGCACACTCAACAGTGGCCGCAGCCCCTCCTTCTTCCTTTCTTCTTCTCGCGCAGGCCCAGCGGCTGCGCTCGGGCGTCCCAAGAGCAGGGCACTTGCCTTGCTCGACGGCGTTCGAGCTCTCACTGCTCGGGTTCTGCGCGCTCTTACCTTGTACTCACAGAGGCTTGGACACGCGCAAGGTTCGTCTAGCGGCAGCAGCCGCACCTTTTCGCATACAAACATCCCCGTATCGTACATGATAAGTACATACGTATCTCGTAGTCGTACCAGTAGTCCTGGGGCTTTGGCACCCATGTAGCGCGCCCCTTTTCTCGTCGGTGTCTTCTTCAATACATAGCCGTCTCCATGTTGACGGCGTCGTCTTCGTCTTCGTTGCCAATATCAGCGGCTTGATTCAATACGCTTGCGATGGTCCGCGCGAAGGCGCGCTCGCGTCCGTGCCATCCGTCGGGTCGAATATTGAGGAGGTGGTCGAGGTGCGCGCGCTCGTCGAGTTGGAGGGCGAGCGAGGGCGCGTCCGTACGGAAGGTGGTGACGCGGCGCGTGACGCGACCGGTCTGCGAGACCTCGTTCGCGTCCGCGCAGGTCTGGGTGATGTCACGGAAGCGGCGGCGGAGGTTGTAGCGCGGGGTCGGGCTGGTGAAGGTGACCGGTGGCTGCGGCGGGTAGTCATCGTCCTCGCCTCCCGAGCTCATTAGCTCGTCTCGATCGGACTCCAGGTCGGGTTCCGTGTAGTCACTTAGATAGTCTTCGCCTCCGGAGGCATCTTGAATCCCATTGGCTTGGCGTTGCTCGACTGCAGCCAGGCTCTCGCGAGCGACAGCGGCGAGGAGCGGGAGGCCATAGAGATCGAGGCGGGGAGGGCTTTGGATCCGATTGGCAAGGGGGACCCGAGAGCCCGGCTCCTCGATAGCAGTTGGCGCGGCAGGGTAGACCAGTTCTTCGGCAGGAGGGGATGGTGCGGTGGTGGTGATAGAGCTCACCGTAGGCGGGCGCGGGTTGGCATCCCAGACCGCAGTGGTGGCAACTCCAATTCCGTGAGGTCCGGTGTCGGCGGGGTAGGCAGATCCGGCGGCAGGCGAATTGGGCGGGTGAGGGCTTACTGATTGCTCAGAGTGATATGGGGGGGTTCGGAGGGACGTGATATTCGAATACCATAAACGCATTGCCATCGAGAACCGCACCGTTGGAGAAGGTGATGGTGGCGTCCTCAAAATGGAAGAGGTCGACCGGTGCCTCGGGATCCCAGGGAGCGGGACAATCGGGGGTCAGGCGCGTGATCCTGGCACGAAACGCTGGCATCTCGATCGGGTAGCTGTCATGACGGCGGAGGACGTGTTCGTGGTAGTGACGGATGAATGGACCGCGCTCCGCTGTGTTACGAGGCGGAGGCGGGTAAAGCTGATACCAAGTAGAGGGCGGGGGAGCCGTCATGAGGATCGGCTCACCCATAGTGCTTTTGGGTGCCGTTTCGCGCTGTTTTCCGCCGTCTTATATACACTTTCACCATGTCCGAGTGTTGAATCGCAGAGTCTCAACTTTCTTGAGGGCGCCTAATTCTCGGGCTGGGATGCCCGATATTCCAATTCGCATCTGTGGGTCCCCAGGGCTCCCGATCTCCTATCTCGATTGGCCAATCTGCTTCCGCTCATTTGAGCAAACCTTCCCGGAACCTTTTCCTTTCCTGACTAGTGTTGCCTGTGACTCGTTTCGGTAATGCGCTTGGCGTCTTGGGTATGACTTCATTCTTCTCCGGCCTCTCTGGGCCTATCTGGGCTTATGCTGACTGATGCCACTTCCCAATTTGGGACATTCCCCAAAATTCTCAGGATATTTCCGGACATCTCCTACTGCTCCGGCAACTATTCCGGTGTCTTCCGTTTGTTCGCGTGGTTTGGGCGCTTAACGGGCGCTTATCTCGGCATTGGTACGAATATTGTTCGGGAGCATGATTTCTGCATAGTTTCGGGTGTGTCTACTTAACTCTTCCACTATGCATCTTCACACACCTTAGAATATTCCTATCAACTGACTAGCTGAAGAACTGATTGTCCACTAGGAGCTGCAGTAGTCCAATATTGCAGGGAGGGCGTGTCTACTTAACTCCACCCATACAACTCAGACTATCCGACTTCTAATTTCGATAACAATTCATGTGCTGGAGCTATCAGGTCCGTTTTTTGTGTGCAATATGTATCTTGATGGTGCCTCTCACACCATGTATAACTTGAGTTCCTATGATCTTCGTAATGATGGTGTTGTGGCCCGCCCCACAGTCCAAATACATGAGAGTGCAGGCGGGTTACGCTCTGTTGTACAATGTACTCGCATACTTCTCAGGACCCCAAGCGGTAACTCAAATAGTTGCCGCTACGTTGATCCCCGAGATCAAGCAAATAGACTTCTTGAGCAGGTCTAGACCATTGGGTGTGTTGGTTCCTCGGCATGATCGGCACAGGCTTCTTCTGTGATGTAGATCCAGTTCTTCGTAATCTTGCTGACGATCTTTCGGTGATGTCCATAACTCCACGTGTGTGTTCCGGCTATCTCCGGCCTTACTATTCCCTGCATGCTGATTGGTTCCCTTGATTCGGCTCCTCGCGAGATAGCCAGTTTCATTACCGCCACTTAGCACGTCTTCAATACGTAAACGTTGTCTGTAATTGAGGTCAATACCTCGTAACGGAAGGCCTAACAAGTCTTGGCATCCACGCACAACCCAATGGTGCGGTCCTTGATTCTTGCGCCGTCCCCGTGACGTCAAACTTCGATGTGCGTGCTTCTCAAGTGCAAACGGTCAGCTATCTCCGTATCTCCACCGATTATCCTATCACCGCCGATGGTCCTGCTGACCTGTCGGCTTGGCATGCGTGAGGCTCAGATTTCCACGATTCCCTAATATGGTCTGCAACTAATCTGGATCTTGTTCTCCGTGTGAGAACGTTTGGCCTCGAGGCGTACTTCTTATCTTCCAAAGTACTGCACTGATGTCGGCTAGTCTACTAGGCGCATCATTTTCCCAATATGGCATTATGCTGATGTGGCTGATCCGAGCGTGTTCTCATGCGCTGTGTCCATATAAGGACGTACGCTCGTCTTCGACCTCTTCGGCGGTCTCCCCTCTTTCTCTCATCCTACGATGGGTCTGCCCCCTCCTTAGCTTTGTCCTGGGAGGTCGCTCACCCCTCCCCTCCGTTCTGGTATGTTCACCCTCACCCTCTGATGCTCGCTGCTTACTCCATCATTCTAGGTGGGTGTCGACACGCGTAGGTCGGTGAACGGGTCGGGTTCGGGTGAGCGCATACATGGTACGTTCCCCGTTTCCTCCCGTATACTTCTGTTTTGCTAACACCTCTGTTAGCGCACCGCGGCGAGGTCCATCTCTGCTCGCCCGGTCTGTGCTGGTTCTTCCACTTGCTCCTCATGGGTACGCCGCGTCGTCTTTTATATTTTCTTGCTGTGTTTTTGCTGATCTTTTTCTCCCAGTATACCCCTCAAACATCAAACTCCCATTACCGCTGTGTGCTCTGGTCGGGTCGGCGTAGTCGTAGTAGTGACCCCCGTAGAGTTTTTGTGCTTTTGTCGTCGTTGAATCCATGCGTTACCCCCACTCTGCGTACATGTCGTGCGAGCATTATTATGCGTGCATATTATATTTCCTAACAGTCTGGCCATGTCACGTGACCGTGTCTGCACGTGCGGGCGTCTATTCTTAGTCTGTCACATGCATTTCTAGCGCACTGATCAATCAATCTGACTCATGGCGCTCTCGCTGTCTGAGCAGTATCCGGTGAGTTCGTCGACTGAGTCCATATCTGCAGTGCTGTGACCGAAGTCATCAATGTCCATCCCTCCCGCATCAATATGAGATACATAATTCTGTTCTGCGGACAGTACGGTGAGCTTGGTCGGCTCTCTACCTTTTGCAGTGCAGCATAGATGTGCGGGTGATACCGGTAGTACGGTATGTGGTGCTTCACTGTCCGAGTCCAGATGTCCATACGGTTCAGTAAACATGAACTGAATCAGAGCATGCCCGTGCCGTATCTCTCCGTCAATTTTCACTTCAACATCTTCGAGCAGATACATATCCTCATCTGAAGTAATCCTGAAACGCCAACTTGGTTTCATATCAAGTTTCTGAGCCTTTCGAAAGTCAAGGCTGGATAGCTGCGTCTGCGTGGAGGATACATGATGACCATATAGGTCCTGGACCACGTGCAGTAGCTTCTCATAGAATACTTGCCATACTCGTGTCCGCCAGCTAGGGATCTGAGTAGGATCATTCTTCTTTGACTGATCCTCCAACCATTGATTGTATACTTTGACTGGGGATGATGGAGGTATCTTGACAATGACTGGCTCTTCAAAGGGATCCATGAGGTCCTTCAGCTTATGTGAGTCAGCATAGTCTATGACGGGCACGTGCGGCTGGACTCTGGGTCGAATGGTTGCTACAACAGGTTCGGTATGTGTCTGTTGTGTATCTGCAGATACAATCATCATTCCATAGGTCTGCATTCCATCGGGTGATGTGATTCCCAAGTGTGTCCCTTCTGGACCTTCTTCCATCCATAGGCGGACCTGCTTCTGCCATGGTCTACCCAATATTCCCTCTGAGGTAAGATTGTCGACAACTAGAAAGTCGACCCACATAGTCACATTGCCAAACTTCAGTGTCGCCCACCATATCCCATGACACTTGATCGGGGTACCCGTTGCACTGGCTACCTCAATTTTCCTAGAAGTGCTTGTGAATGGTCCTCGAAGACCTCCAAGCTTCTGCCATACGTCATGTCAGATGCAGTTAACTTGTGCACCTGTGTCAAGCAAGAATGGAACTGTGAAATTTCCAATCTGCATAGGTAACATTAGTAATGGTGGCGGTGGCAATGTAATACATGCTCTTCCTAGGCCCTTGACTGGTCCTAGTCCTTTCACAGATATCATTGACACTGTGCTCTGGTGCAGAGTATCATCCTCACGTTGCATAAATGAGACCAGGTTTGTATCCGTATATGGGATGACTTTGGCAATTATATGACCATAGCATCCGCCTCCTCGGTTGAACAACTTTGCATCTCGGAGCAGAAATATTCTACTCTCAATACCTGGCAGTGAGGACGCAAATTCCAATGAAGTCCCAGTCATGATCGTACAGGGACCAGATCGGATAGCAGGAATATCTGGAGTGTTTCTCTGAAGACAATCCTTGATTTGATGGTACAGAACCTTCTCTGCTTCTTCCACTGCCTTATTCTCTCCCTTTGTGCATAGGAGTCCTAAGACATGGTCCAGATAGTAGTCCTCACCATCCTTATCAGGATCATCACTGTCTGATGCAGCTTCTTGATTTGTCAGCTTGTCACTATCAGACTCATCACTTGAGCTAGGCGGTCCATCGGTTTCTTCTGATTCGTCGCTACTGGACTCTACGTCCTCTAGTTCTGGCATGTCCGCATACATATCCTCTTCTTCTTCCTTTTCTTCGACTACTCGAGGGAGTATGTCCTCAGGTGTCCATTCCTTGACTATTGCAGAATATACTTCTGCCTGTGGCTTGTCATCAAACATTGGGTTGACCAACAACTCAAACTTGGTATGTCCTTTGGGAGCTGGGAAAGTGAGATATGTCCCATCATCCCGTTCTTCTATACCAATCTTATGTGCAAGCTGCCAGGGTCTGCCTAACAATCCATCGAAGGGTGGGTTCTCTGCGACGTAAGCTGTGATTGGAGTGCGAATATGTCCAAACTTTAGCGGAATATCCTCGACTAACCCAAGCAACTGTCCTGAGCCTCCATTGGCATCACTCATCATTGGTGCACTAATTGTATTGATCGGTCTGCGCACAATGTTCTTGCAGACTTTCTCACTGATCAAATTCAGCTGAGATCCAGTGTCCACAATGAATGAGACAGGCTTCTGGTTACATTCAACCTCTACACGGATGAGGGCCCCGGCATGAGTCGTGACTAGGTTTGACACGGGAGGTGCCACAAAGTCAGCTCTCTTTACCTTCAAAGCATCCTGTAGACGATTTGAAATGTCCTTTGATACTCCTACAACTTCTCGGACAGACAGAGTGAGCTCTGAGTCCAATATCCTTTTCAGGATTGCATCTGAATCCACTTCTCGATTGAGCTGAGACTGACGCAGTGGCTGTCGCTGTCTTTCAGTCTGA
>MU278046.1:31145-53364 GCA_022385765.1 Trametes cingulata
GATAATTCCAAAGTGATCAGACTGGTGCTTCTGGTTGTTTGCCTCATTGGGCTGGTTGGTCATGTCCAAGTACCAATCCACTTTGGTGCTTGACAGCGTGCAACTACCAGGGGCCAGAAGCTGTGTATGCGGCTCTGTACAAGTAGAGATTAGCAAAACCTCTGCTAGCACCTCTAGCACTGAGTACCTGTTGCAATTAACCAAGCAGTTGCACTTTTCAATGATATGCAACATGTTTGTGATCATATAGTGAACAAGCCTAATAGGGGTCAGAACTTAATATTATAATATAGAGCAGGGAACACACAACAATGAAGAACATTTAATCCATAGAAGTACCTTCATAGCTGATTAGATGCCCAATAAACCAAGTAGTTGCATCAAGCTTGAGGATACATTTCCAATGATATATAACATGCCCATAGACTCCTTATACCAAGGTTCAGAAGCTATGCCACTGTGTAGAGATAAGGGAAGAACAGAAAAACCTGTAACAGCACCTTCAGATCTGATGATCTGCCAAACTTAACCATGCAGTTGTATTCAGCTCTAGAATAGCTCCCTAATGATATGCAATATGTCTATAGGCACCTAGTAAACAAGCATACAAAGGGACAAAGAACAAATGAACTGTCACTAGAGTCTTCAGATGTGATTATTTCTCTCATAATAATAAATCATGCCCCTGCATTCAGCTTGAGGATAGCTTTCTAATGATATATAATATGCCCATGATAACAGTATATTATACAGCCATAAGCACCCAGGAATGCACCTACCAGGGGTCAGAAGCTGTGTATGTGGCTTAGGACTAGTGAAGATAGCAAAACCTGTACTAGCACCTCTAGCACTGACTATTTGTTGCAATGAACAATGCACTTGCATTCAGCTTGAAAGCAGCTTTCTAAGGATATGCAATTTGTCTATGACCATATAGTAAACAAGCTTACAAGGGGCAAGAACCTGAGTGTGTATAGCTGAGCACACAAAACAATAAAGAACAGGTGGATTTATAGTAGCACCTTCATACCTGGTGAGACACTCTCATAAATAGATTTAGAATGATATATAATACAACCATAAGCTGTTAGGACTTGTTTTACTAAGGGCCAGAAGGTATGCTACTATGCTAGTGTCTAGGGACAAGCAAAGAACAGAAGATGTACCAGCACCTTTATATCTGATTATCTGTAATCATAAACCATGCAGTTGTATTCAGCTCAAGAAGAGCTTCCTAATGATATGCAACATGTCTATAAACACCTGATAAACAAGTCTACAAAGGGGCAAAGAACAAGAAAACCAATATTAGCACCTTCAGATCTACTTATATCTCTTCATAAACCATGCAGCTGTATTGGGCTTTAGAATAGCTTTCTAATGATATATGATATGCCTATAAACACTTAGTAAACAAGCCTGAAAGGGCAGTGTGTGGCTGCTTGTGGTTGAGGACAAACAAGCGTAAAGAACGTGTCGCGTCGCGTCAATTAAGTAAGCGCCCGACCAAACACGACCAAATCTTGTGGCACGATCCCAGGTTTCTGGGATCGTGCCACAAGATTTGGTCGTGTTTGGTCGGGCGCTTAGTGGCCGGGCCGGCTCTGGGCACGGGTTGGGCGCCTAATTGGGTGCAGCAGGGAGATGCCTCTGCCCCCGGGCCATTACTACACCATATAGTATGTATTATATATCGTTAGAAAGCTCCTTTCAAGCTGATTCTAATGGTACTAATAGCGTGCTTATGCGATAAGAACTGCATCTAAAATTGGCGATTTACCCATCCTTATGGGTCTATTCAGTGGTAAGTTGGCTCTTTCCACAACGTCTGCATAATAAAACATGACATATAATATACCATTTTGAAGCTGCTTTCAAGCTCATTCTAATGGTACTGATAGCGTGGTAATCTGATAACAACTGCATTCATAATTTATGATTTACCCACCCTTCTGGGTTAACACAGTGGTAAGTTGGCTCTTTCCACACTTTGTGCATAACAAAACAGGACATTATATATACCATTTTGAAGCTGCTTTCAAGCTGAATCTAATGGTATCAATAGCATGCTTATAGAATAGAAACTGCCTCAATAATCTACTTTTCCTTCTGGCATAGTGCAACAGCACCTGCTGGACTCAGAACCTGTGATTCATTAGAGTTGAGGCACTATTATGGTGCTCTTCCTTGCTATTACAGTGCCGGACAAGCAAAGTCGACAATTTTGGTCGACCTTTTTCGCCGGCTTCCGGAACCACCGGAAAAGGTGCGCATTCAATGTGTGAGTCGTTTGCACCTTGTCCGAACGAAATCCGCCGGCTGGTTCGTCCATAATTCCCAAATTAGTACATTTTGACCCCCAAAACATTGGCCAACCCTTAAAAGTGGCGGGAAAAACGTCGGAGTTGTGTTTTTAGCTCCCTTTTGCCTCGCTCAACATGATTCTGATATCGGTATCCCTGAAAAAAATTCCCACAAGGCAGGACAGGCATGGGAAGTTTGGCGTTGACGCCCGGTCCATCACTGCTTTCGGCGCTACTTACCCAAATCATCACCGCTTCAGCTCCGGCTACCGCGCTGCAGTCCAGCAATTTGGACATCATGCCATCGTCCGGGGCTGCTACGGTAACCCGCACGAAGTAGCGGACCTACGCGCCATGCCTGAAGGTCGTCAGCCTCGATCCTCGGTATAAGCGCCCCAAATAAGCGCGCAAAACTCGCTCAAAATATTGGCCAACCCTTAAATCTCGTGGGAAAAACTTCGGAGGTGTGTTTTTGGACGTTTTCGGCCTCCCTGAACATGATTCTGAAGTTAGAATTGCCTGAAAAAAATCCGTTCGAGCGCTACCCATATTGTCGACTTTGCTTGTCCGTCACTGTACATGATCTTCATGGCATATATGGCTCACATCCAGTCTTCACAGGGTTGCCTTGGCAGTACACTATCATAAGAAGTGTGCTTGTTCGTTGCCTCACAGTGAGCTCATGCTCTTCTGCCATTTGGGTCCAATTGCACTTGTATCATCACTGTACTCCTGTTCTAAGCTTCCTATATCTGCTAGTCAAGGTATATGCACATTGTTGACACACTACGCTAACACTCAGATGTGGAATGCATGCTGCATTGCAAGCCCAGAGTGCGAGCTACAGAGTTAGGGTTACATAAGCACCTGAGCAATACATTACAAAGAGCATTGAAGTGAGTAAGCACTGTGAGCTAGGTGGTCTAAAATCCTAACCCTAAAATTTCTAATGAAAACAGCCCTTAACCCCAGTGTTTGTAGTGTTTGTGGCAGTGCAAAATGCTTACTTTCACATTTCGGAGTTCCAATTTTTACGTTCCCACGGGGTCTTGTAGAATTAGCCGAGGCGCGGAAGCTCGCTGCATAATAAATGATTTCTTTGTTCCTCATCAATCGTAATAGCCACACAAACACCTTTGTCCCCTGGTTAGTGCACTTCTGGCTGCTTATGGGCGTGTTATATACTGCCAGGAAGCTATACTGGAGCTCAATCTAGTGCTCATATGCTGAGTGTTTATAGACAAAATGTATACCATGAGAAAGCTGTGATGAAGCGGAATGCAATGATGCAGTCTATAAGCAGAGATACTTATGGCTGAAAGTGCTAGTAGAGGTTTTGCTGTTCTTGTTTACACATAATCTCGTTCTTGCTCTGGCTGATGCTCAGCCACATACACAGCTTCTGATCCCCTGCAGGCTTATTGGATAAGTGTTTATAGACTTATTATATACCATATGAAAGTGGTGCTTTAGCTGAATGCAATTGTATCAATGATGGGGAGAAACAGTGAGACCTGAAGAGGCTAGTACAGGTTCTACTGTTTTCAAATACCTCTAGACACATACAAGGCTTGCGAACACTATAGGTGCGTATGGGCATGTTATATATCATTAAAATGCTGTTCTCAACCAGAATGCAAGTAGATGGTTTATAAGTGAATCCAATGAAGTGTGAAGCTGCTACTGCAAACTTGTTTGTCTTCTGTATGGGTGTGCCTAACCATACTTAGAGGCTCAGCTTCTGGTCCCGTACAGGCTTGTTCACAAAATGGTTATAACCAGATTGCATATCATGATACAAGTGATTCCTACAATGCAAGTACAAGGTTTGTTGCAACGTGGGATTAGTGTGAGAGGGGCCAGTAAAGCTTTTACTACTTTTGACCTGTCCTGAGCAACCTACACAGCTTCTGGCCCTTGTAAGGGCACTCTTGTCATATTAGATATCGTCAGGAATCTGCTTTCAAACTGACAGCAACTATATAATCAATGAGCTACTGTAGTCAGACTTAGAGGTACTGGTACAGGTTTTTGTATCCTTTGAACTAAGTGATGCATACACTTTCTAACCCTTGCAGGCTTCTTTTTGAAGTGTCTATGGGCATATTATATACCATTAGAAAGCTGTTCGTAAAGTCAATCCAGCTACATACATCCTGGGAAGGGATAATCAGATCTGATGGTGCTACTGAAGGATTCTCATTATCTTTTCTATTATATGTGTCCTGCTATATACACTCAGCTTCTGGCCCTTACAGGCTTGTTCCCTTAACATGTATAGACAAATAATATATCAGTAAAGAGCTACTTCTAAGCTGAATGTAACAACATGGACGATTATCACAGACCATCACATTTGAAGGTGGTAGGGATGTTTTTGCTGTTCTATACCTGTCTGTAGCTAAAAACACACAGCCTCTAACCTGTAGGTGCAATCTTTGCTGTTGATAGACATGTTATATACCATCACAGAGCTATTTATAAGCTGAGTGCAAGCACATAGTCTATGAGGAGACAGAACCTGGCCTAAAGGAGCCCATGTAAATGCATACTGCTTTTGTCTATTGTTTCTAAGGCCTCATACACACACATTTTATGAGCTCTTGCCGGCTTGTTCACTGAGTTTTTATGGACATATTATGTACCAATTGGAAGCTACTTTTGTGTCAATGAGAACTCAGGTCCTCGCCCCTTCTAGGTATGTTAGCTCAGTGTTTTTGGGTATAGTGTGTATTGTTATGAACTGACTACAGCTACATGGTTTCTGAGGGGAAATGATTACGATTGATGAGGAACGAAGAAATCGTTTATTATGCAGCGAGCTTCCGCACCTCGGCTAATTCTACAAGACCCCGTGGGAACGTAAAAATTGGAACTCCGAAATGCAAAAGTAAGCATTTTGCACTGCCACAAACACTACAAACACTGGGGTTAGGGGCTATTTTCATTAGAAATTTTAGGGTTAGGATTGTAGTCCGCTTACTCCTGTGCGCTTACTCCTTTAAACACTTTTTCTAATGCGCATCATGGGCGTCTATGTAACCCTAGCTCTGTAGCTCGCACTCTGGGCGGCAATGCAGCACACATGCCATCTCTGAGTGTTAGCGTAGTGTGTCAACAATGTGCATATACCTTGCCTAGCAGATATAGGACGCTTGGGACAGGAATACAGTGATGATACAAGTGCAATTGGACCCAAAAAGCAGAAGAGCATGAGCTCACTGTGAGGCAACGAGCAAGCACATGTCTTATGATAGTGTGCTGTTAAGGCAATCTTGTGAAGACTGAATGTGAGCCATATATGTCATAATGATCACATAATAGCAAGAAAGAGTGCCATAATAGTGTCTCAACTCTGGTGAATCACAGGTTCTAAGTCCAGCAGGTAGTGTTGCACTATGCCTGAAGGAAAAGGCAGATTATTGATGCAGTTCTTGTCCTATAAGCACGCTATTAATACCATTAGACTCAGCTTGACAGCAGCTTCAAAATGGTATATATAATGTCCTGTTTTGTCATGCACAAAGTGTGGAAAGAGCCAACTTACCACTGTGTTAACCCAGAAGGGTGGGTAAATCACAAATTATGAATGCAGTTCTTATCAGATTACCACGCTATTAGTACCATTAGAATGAGCTTGAAAGCAGCTTCAAAATGGTATATGATATGTCATGTTTTGTTATGTAGAAGTTGTGGAAAGAGCCAACTTACCACTGAATTGGCCCATAAGAGTGAGTAAATCGCGAATTATGACTGCAGTTTTTATTGTATAAGCACGCTATTAGTACCATTAGATTCAGCTTGAAAAGAGCTTTCTAACGATATATAATACACCCCATATCGTGTAGTACTAGCCCGGGCGCGGGGCCATCTCCCTGCTACACCCAAATAGACGCCCAACCCGTGCCCAGAGCCGGCCCGGCCGATAGGCGCCCGACCAAACACGACCAACTCTTGTGGCACGATCCCAGAAACCTGGGATCGTGCCATGTCGGAAAAATCTGAGATGCCTCGGGAGGCACTTTCCCTCGAGATTGCCTCGAATCAGCTTCGGAGCCCCCTCGAAGCGCCCCCGAAGCGCCCCCGGCTGTGCTCGAGATGCCCTCGATATGCCTCGAGATGGTATCCCCAGGGCAAATTTCGCGTTTTTTGCCCTCCCGATGCCCTCTAGAGGCATGTCGCGGCAAGACAATTCATCGAGTCGCATCTAGCGGCGCTTAGGAAATGTCCGACACAGAAGATTTGGTCGTGTTTGGTCGGGCGCTTACTTAATTGACGCGACGCGACGCGTTCTTTACCCTTGTTTGTCCTCAGCCACAAGCAGCCACACACAGCTCCTGGCCATTTTCTAGGCTTGTTTACTAAGTGTTTATAGGCATATTATATATCATTAGAAAGCTATTCTCCAGCTGAATACAACTGCATGGTCTATGAAGCGATATAAGTAGATCTCAAGGTACTAATAATGGTTTTCTTGTTGTTTGCCCCTTTGTAGACTTGTTTATGAGGTGTCTATAGACATGTTGCATATCATTAGGAAGCCATTCTTAAGCTGAATACAACTGCATGGTTCATTATCACAGATCATGAGATTTGAAGGTGCTGGTACAGGTTCTTCTGTTCTTTGTTTATCCCTAGACACTAGCATAGTAGCATAGCTTCGGCCCCTTAGTAGAACAAGTCCTAACAGCTTATGGGTGTATTAGAAATCATTATAAATCTATGCTCAAGCCCATGACTTGAGCATATATACACATGATATATACCATTAGGCAGCCCTCAATCAGCTCTAGGCCCTGCATGGCCTGTTAACAGTTTTGAAGGTGCCAGTAGAGGTCTTCTTGTTCTTTATTGTGATCTGTGGCCATCCATAAACACACAGCCTCTGGCCCTTTCTAGGCTTGTTTAGCAAGTGTTTATGGACATGTCATATATCAATAGAAAGCTATTCTCAAGCTGAATGCAGCTGCATCATTCCTGAATAGAAATAATCACATCTGAAGACTCTAGTGAAGGTCTTCTTGTTCTTTGTCCCTTTGTAGGCTTGTTTACCAGGTGTCTATAGGCATGTTGCATATCATTAGGAAGCTATTCTAGAGCTGATTACAACTGCATTGTGCATTATCACAGATCATCAGATTTGAAGGTGCTGGTACAGGTACAGGTACAGGTTCTTCTGTTCTTAGTGTGTCCCTAGACACTAGCATAGTAGCATAGCCTCTGGCCCTGAGTAGAACTTGGGTGGAGTGGGCCATTCCTGGCATGTATGATTGATGAGGTATAATGTTTTTACTAGAGTCCACTTAGTATATGTGTTTTGTGATTTCTTACAACCTCTGGAAGTACACATTTACATGTAAGAGCTGGATGGTAAACAAGTATCACAGTCAAAAATAACTAGTATTTAGCAATAAAGTGATCTTTGAAACTGTTACATGGTGCTCTAGTATTATAACTCAAACTCACACTCATAGGAAATTGCTTCAATTATATCTTTTCTCAGTACAGCACTTGTGATTACATCAGCTCAAACAAATCTCTGGGATTGTATATTGTAAATGTAGCCATTGAGGCTGAGCATAGAGTTTGCAGCTGCCCTTAATAAAGTAGTGTCTAGGGCTCTGTACTCACAGTAAGCACTCCAAGGGCTGGTAATCATTTATATTTGTATGCTTACTTCAGTGCTCTTGTTCATTCTGATGCTCACTGTGAGCAGAGCTGTATTAATATGCCATATATTTATATCTGCCTCCTGGTATGCTCATCTTGCATTTGGATAGAATACATAATACTGAGAGGTCAAGGGTGAGGACAAAGGGTAATGACTACAAAGGATAATGACCCCCTACTAGCACCTTGAACACTCGCCACCTCCCTTCAAAAACTCTGTGATTACATTCAGCTTGCAGATTACTTGCTGATGGTATATAACACCCAAAACAAGACATCTACAAGTGTTCAGGAGCTGTGTATGTGACTGAAAATATGCACCAAAAAAGCACAAGACAATCTGCACTAGCACCTTTATATCTGATTTTTCCTCCCCTACAACAGTGTAATTGCATTCACCTTGTGTGTAACTCACTAAAGAAGGCTGCAAGGAGTCAAAAGCTGTGTATATGCCTGAGTATAAGCAACAGTCAAGAGCAGAACTTGAAGACTTGCCAACTTCTCACAGAAATCATTTGGTCACAATTCAAATGAGAAACACACAGAAATGCACTGCAAGGTGTCAGAAGGTATATGTGTGCATGAAGGTGAATAACAGTGATAAGGAGTACAACATTTGACAGCACCTTCAAATGAATAATATATAACATGCTCATAAGCAAACAAGAGGGTAATAGCACTGTCATGTGTGATGATCTGTCATTTCAGCCATGTAGTTGTATTCAGCTTTGAGACGGTTTTCCATTGATATATAACATGTGTATAGCAACCTAGTTGTCCAGACTGCAAAGGGTCAGAAGACATGTGGCTTGGAGACACAATAGCAAGGAACGAGAGAACCATTGCTAGCACCTTCAAATCTGATTAGTTCTCCTCAGAAACCATGTAGCTGTACTCAGTTTATAACAATATATAATATGCCCCAAAACCCCTAGTGAACAAGCCTAGAAGGGGTGAGGACCTGAGTGCTCATTGACACAATAGTAGCTTCCTATTGGGTACATGATATGTCCATAAAACTCAGTGAACAAGCTGGCAAGAGCTCATAAGATGTGTGTGTATGGGGCCTTAGAAACAATAGACAAAAGCAGGACGGAATTACATCAGCTCCAGAGTAGCTCTCTGATGGTATATAACATGTCTATCAACAGCCAGGAATGCACCTACAGATCAGAGGCTCTGTGTGTTTTAGCTGCAGACAGGTATAGAACAGCAAAAACATTACTACCAGCTTCAAATCGGATGGTTTGTGATAATCATCCATTGTTGTTACATTCAGCTTAGAAGTAGCTCTTGACTGATATATAATTTGTCTATATATGTTAAGGGGAGAAGTTTGTAGGGGCCAGAAGCTGAGTGTATATGGCAGGACACGAATGATAGCAAAATAATGAGAAATCTTCACTAGCACCATTGGATACAATTATTCCTCCTCAGAATGTACGTAGCTGGATTGGCTTCAAGAACAGCTCTCTAATGATATATTATATGCCCATAGGCACTTAGCAAAGAAGCTTGCAAGGGTTATAAAGTGTATGTATCACTGAGTACAAGGAATACAAAAACCTGTACCAGTGCCTCTGAGTCTGACTATAGTAGCTCAAATTATGTAGTTGCATTCAGTTTGAAGGCAGCCTGCTAATGGTATATAAAATGGTGATAAGAAGTCAAGAGTGCCTTTACGAGGGGTCAGAAGCTGTATATGTTGCTCAGGACAGGCAAAGAACAACAAGAGCTTGACTAGCCCCTCTCACACTATTTTTGTTCTACAACAAACCTTGTACTTTCATTGAGTTAAGAAATAGCTTTCTAATGATATGCAATATGACTATAATCATTTAGTAAACAAGCCTGCATGGGACCAGAAGCTGAGTATATACAGTATGGTTGGGCACACCCACACAGAAGACATATAAGCTTGCAGTAGCACCTTCAGAATTGATTAGATCCATTTATAAACCATCTACCTCTTCCATTCTGCTTGAGAAAAGCATTCTAATGATGCATAACATGCTCATAAGCAGCCAGAAGTGCACCAAAAGTGATCAGAAGCCTTGTATATGTCTAGAGATAAGTGAAGAACAGTAGAACCTGTACTAACATCTTCAGGTCTGATTGTTTCTCCCCATCATTAGCACAATTGCATTCAGCTTGAGAACAACTTTCAGATAGTATATAATACATCTGCAGACACTTACTAAATGAGCCTGAAAGGGGTCAGAAGCCATGTGCGTTCCTTGGTATATGCAACTATGAAGAATAACACCATTTGTACTAGTATCTGAACAAATTTTGACTAGTGCCTGAAAGGGTGGTAGCCACCACTCAGAAACCCTATGGTTTCATTCAGTTTGAGAATAGCTATCTGATGATATATTATATGCCCCAAAACACCTAGGACGATGCTTACAAGCAGTCAGGTGTAGTAAATGTGGCTACAGGTATAGAATAATCAAGAGCAGGAAAATCTCTACCAACACCTTCAAAGATAATCCACCACATACATCACCTTGTATCAGCTCAACACCAGCTTTTGAATGACTTCTGATACACATCTTGAGACCCTGCAAGGGGTAAGTAAGTGTGTGTTTGAATGAGCACAAAGGATACATATACCTGTATCAGTACCTATTGTACTGACTATACAGCCTCATTTAGTATGTAGTTGGATCCAGTTCGAAAACAACTTCCTAATGGTATATAATACACCCACAAGGACCCAGCAATGCACCTACCAGGGGTCAGAAGCGGTATATGTCACTTAGGACTAGTGAAGATCAGCAAAACCACTACTAGCACCTTTAGAAATGATTGCCTGATGCAGTGAACCATGCAGTTGCATTCAGCTTGTCTAATGATATGCAACATGTCTGTAATCATATAGTGAACATGCCTAATAGGGGTCAGAACCCAATATCATCTAGCAGGGAACACACAACAACGAAGAACAGGTGAGTTTGTAGAAGTACCTTCATAGCTGATTAGATGCTCAATGAAGCAAGTAGTTTCATTAAGCTTGAGAATATATCTCCAATGATATATAATATGCCCATAAAGTTCTTCTCCCAAGGGTCAGAAGCTATGCTAGTGTCTAGAGACAAGCAAAGAACAGAAAACCCTGTGCCAGCATCTTCAAATATGATGATCAGTCAAAGTTAACCCTGTAGTTGCATTCAGCTCTAGAATAGCTCCCTAATGATATGCAATATGTCTATAGATACCTGGTTAACAAGCCTACAAAGGCACAAAGAACAAACAAACAAACTGTCATCAGAGTCTTCAGATGTGATTATTTCTATTGATAAACCATGCAGCTGCATTCAGCTTGAGAATAGCTTTCTCATGATATATGACATGTCCATAAACACTTCGTAAACAAGCCTAGAAAGGGCCAGAGGCTGTGTGTTTATGGATGGCCACAGATCACAATAAAGAACAAGAAGACCTCTACTGGCACCTTCAGAACTGCTAACCAGCCATGCAGCTGATAGAGCTGATTGAAGGCTTCCTAATGGTATATATCATGTGTATATATGCACAAGTCAGGGCTCTGCGTAAAAGAAACCACGCATTCTGCAGTTGTATTGCCTTCACAACGTTTTTGGTAGCAGTGCAAGGTGCTTATAATGTATACCATCTGATAGAGCTTATTGAGAGCTTTCTAGCGGTATATAATACATGTCTGTACGATAAGAAACAGGTCCACAAATTGCAAAACACTGAGGAAGTGGCTGAGGAAGGGCTTGATTTTTCTAAGTCCCCTGGGCGCTTGCCGCTGCACCGCGGATTCGCGGTGCAGCGGCAGGCGCCCAAGAGACTTCAAATTTTCGCGTTTGGGCGCTTATTTCCGTTTCCCTTTGGGGAGCTGTTTCTGCTTGTTTTCCTCTTGTTTCTTGAGGTCTATAGGGGTGTTATATGTCGTCTGAAAGCCTGCTTTGAGCTGAACACAATGGTGCTATCAAATTGCTGAAATATCGACAAAGTAACCTCCAGTAAGTCAATCAATGATCCCAGAATCAGAATTTGTGGGCTCTCTAGCACCTGAAGTATCAAACTACACCACATGTATCATATACCGTCTAAAAGCTCCATTTAGGGACTATAATCTGAGATTGTTTGGGAAGAGCTGTGGTGGTGTAAGTGGCTGGCACAATCAGTGCTGGACAGCAAATGTAGCTATTGCCTATCCATAAATCTGAGATGAAGTCACATTCCCACATTCAATATATGGTCCTGTACCTCTCAATAGCAGCTCTCTGATGATATATGATATGTGTAGAAATGGTCAAAACTGGGCTCAAAAATCGAGAAATACTGAACAAATGACTGAACTTTGGGTGATTTTTACCAAGTCCCCTGGGCACTTGTTGTGCTCGCAAATTCTGCGAGCGTGACAAGCGCCCAAGCGACTTCCAATTTTCGCGTTTTGGGCGCCTATTGTGGGGTCACAACAAGCCCTGGATTAGGGACGAAATTCTCCATTCTCGGTCTCCCTGTCATCCAAATCAAGCAAAACAGATCTCATTTGGGAGCTGCTGAAGAGCTCTACAAGATGGGGTGGTTTATAATGTGCTATAGTATCATATTGTATCAGTTAATTGATGTTTTCGTGCAACATGCAGTAACTAATTGAAGGAGAAGTCATTGCTTTGAGGAACCAGTTTCAATCATGGTCACATGAGGCCATTTATACAGGGTCTATTAGGTCTCTCATGGTCCCCTAATGGTAGTATACCATGCCTGTAGCACTGTAAGAGCAGTCCAAGAGTGAACATATGCACATTTGATGCCTGCAAGCGCTCTTGAGGCAGTTAGGGTTACACAGGCGCCCGTTGCAGGCATACAAATGATGCTCAAGTGTGTAAGCGCTGCAGTGTATGTGGACTACATTCCTAACCCTAAAATTTCTAATGAAAGTTGACCCTAACCCCAGGGTTTGTAGTGGGTGTGGCAGTGCAAAGCTGTGCAAAATACTTACTCAAACCTTTCGGAGTGTCAAATTATTCTCCCACGGGGATCGTTCAGCGTTACATCAGTTGGCGGGAAGCTCGCTGCATAATAAACGATTTCTTCGTTCCTCATCAATCGTAACAAGTCCTAGCAGCTTATGGGTGTACTATATATCTCTCAAGCTCAATGCAACTGCATGGTTTATGAGAGTGTCTATTCAGATATGAAGGTGCTACTACAAATTCACCTGCTCTTTTTATGTGCTAAGCTATACATACTCAGGTTCTGGACCCTTGTAGGCTTGTTTACTATATGATCATAGACAAATTGCATATCTCTAGAAAGCTGCTTTCAAGCTGTATGCAAGAGCATTGTTAATTGCAACAAATAATCAGTGTTAGAGGTGCTAGTACAGGTTTTGCTATCTTCACTAGTTCTAAGCCACATACACAGCTTCTGACCACTGGTAGGTGCATTCCTGGGTGCTTATGGCTGTATTATATACTGTTATTATTGGCATATTATATATCATTAGAAAGCTATCCTCAAGCTGAATGCAGGGGCATGATTTATTATAATGAGAGAAATAATCACATCTGAAGACTCTAGTGACAGTTTGTTTGTTCTTTGTCCCTTTGTATGCTTGTTCACTAGGTGTCTATAGACATATTGCATATCATTAGGGAGGTATTCTAGAGCTGAATACAACTGCATGGTTAACTCTGACAGATCATCAGATCTGAAGGTGCTGTTACAGGTTTTTCTGCTCGTTGCTTGTCTATAGACACTAGTATAGCTTCTGACTCTTGGTAGAAGCAGTCTATCAGCCTATTATATATCATTACAGATATATTCTCCAGCTTGATGCAACTACTTCATTTATTGGACACCTAATCATCTATGAAGGTACTTCTACAAATTCACCTGTTCTCCATTGCTGTGTGTTCCCTGCTATATAATATTAGGTTCTGACCCCTATTTGGCTTGTTCACTATATGATCACAAACGTGTTGCATATCATTAGAGAGCTCTTCTCACACTGAATGCAACTGCATGGTTAATTGCAACAGGTACTCCGTGCTGAAGGTGTTAGCAAAGGTTTTGCTAATCTCTACTTGTACTGAGCTGCATACACAGCTTCTGGCCCCTGGTAGTTGCACTCCTGGATGCTTTATGCTAGATTATATATCATTAGAAAGCTGTCTTCAAGCTGAATGCAACTACATAATCAAACAGGTTGAATAGTTAGTTTATATAATAAGTGCTGGTACAGGTATTAGTATTATTTGTGCTCAGTGATACACACAGTTACTTACCCCTTGCAGGCTCTCTAAAAAGTCTTAAAAGGTGTATCATAAGTCACTTGAAAGTTATAATTGAGCTGATTCCAACTACATGGTGTATGTGCTGGATCATTTTGTTAGGAGCAATCTTGGGAGCTTATGGCCATATTATATACCATTAGGATGCTGTCTTCAAATTCAATGCAACTACATGATAATTGAGCTTGTATAGTGATTTTCCAGAAGTACTGGTACAGGTGATTGTATTCTCTGTGCAGGCTTCTATAGTTAGTGCCTATGAGCATACAATATATTGTTAGAAAGCTATTCTCAAGATGAATTCAACTGAACAGTTCACAGGGAGAAATGCTGAGGTCTGAACATGCCAATGAAGGTTTTACTGCTCTTGACTGTTTTATATCTGTAGCCACATACACACCTTCTGACTGCTTGTGAGTGTCTTTTTGGGTCTCTGCGGGCATATTATATACCTTCAGAAAGCTATTCTCAAGCTGAATGCAACCATGAGGTTTCTGAGTGGTGGCTACCACACTTTGAGGCACCAGTCAATATTTATTCAGACACTACAACAGATTATCGTATTCTTCATGGTTGCTTATGCCAAGCCATACACATAGCTTCTGGACCCTTGCAGACTTCTTTAGTAAATGTCTATGGGCACATATATATGACTAGAAAGCTGTTCTTCAGGTGACTTCCACTACATAACCTATGGTGAGAAATTGTCACATCTGAAGATGCTAGTGAACATTTTCTTGTTCTTTGCCATTGTCTCTGTCTAGCTATATACACTTGTGTACAGATATATTGTGTATCATTATCAATAACATGCACTGAATACAACTACATGCTTGATTGTGACAGACCATCATCTTGAAGGTGGTGGTAATAGATTTGCAACTCCTCACTGATCTATAGCCACACACACACCTTTGTCCCCTGGTAAGTGCAGTTCTGGCTGCTTATGGGCGTGTTATACACTGTCAGAAAGCTACAATGGAGCTCAATCCAGTGCTCATATGCTGAGTGTCTATAGACAAAATGTATACCATGAGAAAGCTATGATGAAGCTGAATGCAATAATGCAGTCTATAAGGAGAGATACTTATAACTGAAAGTCCTAGTAGAGGTTTTGCTGTTCTTGTTTACACATAATCTTGTTACTTGCTGTTGCTTATGCTCAACCACATAGACAGCTTCTGATCCCTTGCAGGCTTATTCAGTAAGTGTCTATAGAATTACTATATACCATATAAAGCTGGATGCAATTGTACTAATGATGGGGATAAACAATTAGACCTGAAGGGGCTAGTACAGGTTCTACTGTTTTGACTTATCCCTAGACACATACAAGGCTTGTGACCACTGTAGGTGCTATTCTTGCTGCTTATGGGCATGTTATATATCATTAAAATGCTGTTCTCAACCAGGATGCGAGTAAATGGTTTATAAGTGGATCTAATGAAGTTCGAAGGTGCTACTGCAAACTTGTTTGTCTTCTGTATGGGTGTGCCCAACCATACTGTATATGCTCAGCTTATTGTCCCATACAGGCCTGTTCACAAAATGGTTATACTATATTGCATATCATGATACAAGTGATTCCTAATCTCAAGATTTGTTGCAATAGGGCATTGATGCGAGAGGGGCTAGTAAAGCTTTCATTCTTTTGCCTGTGCTAAGCAACCTACACAGCTTCTGACCCCTCGTAGGGGCACTCTTGTCATATCATATATCATCAGGAAGCTGCTTTCAAACTGCATGCGACTACCTACTCAATGAGCTACTATAGTCAGACTTGGAGGTACTGGCACAGGTTTTTGTATCCTTTGTACTCAGTGAAACATACACTTCGCTTTCCAACCCTTGCAGGCTTCTTTGTGAAGTGTCTATGGGCATAATAGATATCATTAGAAAGCAGTTCTTGAAGTCAATCTAGCTACATACATCTTGGGAAGAAATAATCAGATCTGATGGTGCTAGTGAAAATTCTCATCATCTTTGCGATCATTTGTGTTGTGCCATATACACTCAGCTTCTGGCCCTTACAAACTTGTCCGCTTAACATGTATAGACATGTTATATATCAGCATAGAGCTACTTTTAAGCTGAATGTAACAACATGAATGATTATTACAAACCATCATTTTTGAAGCTGGTAGTAATGTTTTTGCTGTTCTATACCTGTTTGTAGCCAAACACACACAGCCTCTAACCTGTAGGTGCATTCCTGGCTGTTGATAGACATGTTATATACCATCAAAAAGCTAGTCTCATGCTGAATGCAAGCACATAGTCTATGAGGAGACAGAACCTGGCCTAAAGGAGCTCATGTACATCCATCCTGCTTTTGTCTATTATTTCCAAGGCCCCATACATACACATCTTATGAGCTCTTGCCAGCTTGTTCACTGAGTTCTTATGGACATATCATGTACCAATAGGAAGCTACTTTTGGGCCAATGAGTACTCAGGTCCTGGCCCCTTTTAGGCTTGTTGACTAAGTCTTTTTAGGCATATTATATATTGTTATAAACTGACTACTGCTACATGGACACTAAGGAGTAATTATCAAATTCAAAGGTGCTAGCAATGGTTCTCTGGTTCTTTGCTATTGTGTGTCCAAGCCACATGTCTTTTGACCACAGTCTAGCTCTTACATGTAGATGTGTATTTACAGAAGTTGTAAAAATGATGAAACACATATAATAAGTAGAGTCTAGTGAAAACATCATACCTCATCAATCGTACATGCCAGGAATGGCCCACTCCCCCCAAGTCAGATTTGAAGGTGCTAGCAATGGGTTCTCTGGTTCTTTGCTATTGTGTGTCCAAGCGACATGTCTTCTGACCCTTAGCAGACTGGTTAACTAGGTTGCTATAGACATGACATATATCAATGGAGAGCCATCGCAAAGCTGAGTACAACTACATGGCTAAAATGACAGATCATCACACATGACAGTGCTATTACCCTCTTGTTTGCTTGTGAGCATCACTGTTATTCACCTTCATGCACACATATACCTTCTGACACCTTGCAGTGCATTTCTGTGTGTTTCTCATTTGAATTGTGACCAAATGATTTCTGTGAAAAGTTGGCAAGTCCTCAAGTTCTGCTCTTTACTGTTGCTAATGCTGAGGCATATACACAGCTTTTGACACCTTGCAGCCTTCTTTAGTGAATTACACGCAAGGTGAATGCAATTCCACTGTTGAAGGGGAGGAAAAATCAGATATAAAGGTGCTAGTGCTGATTGTCTTGTGCTTTTTTGGTGCATATTTTCAGTCACATACACAGCTTCTGAACACTTGTAGATGTGGGCCTTCCTGGTTCGTTCCTTATCGCTTTGCTCCTCTACTCCTCGTCAAGAGCTCCCCATCCTCGCCCCCTTGCCTCCTCGCCACACCATACCCCCCCACACCATGGCTCCGCCCCCTGCCTCATTTCCCAAGCTCTCCAATCGAAACTACCAGCAATGGCGGCTTGATATGGAGGCTAGGCTTCGCACCCTTGGTGCCATGCGCATTGTGCAGGGCACTGAGAGCAGGCCACAGTTCACAGACCCCCTGGACAGTGGGGAACGGCAAGAACTGCGCGACTACGACAGTAGGGTGGACGCTGTAGCCTGAGAAATCTGGAACTGCGTCGAGAGGGAGCAGCAGACGCACCTGGAGGCGATCCGAGACGATCGTGGCGCGATGTGGAGGAAGCTGGAGTCTGTGCACATGCAGAAACGTCCTGGTACGCGTTTTAGCACCTACAACGCCCTCCTTTCCCTCTCCAAGGCGGACGACGAGTCCCTGAGCACCCTGTTGACGCGAGCATCCCAGCTCAAGTCCGACATGAAGGCTCTGCGTCCTGCGGACTTTGATCTCTCCAAGCTGGACAACGAGTTGGTGCTTATGGCGCTGATTCGTGCCCTGCCGGCGGAGTACAACGCCCTGCGCCAGACCCTGCTGCTGGACGACTCCCTGACGCTCGACAAGCTCCAAGACACCTTCGTTGCGCTTGAAAACCAGCCCGGCGCGCCCTCGTCGACTCCTGCCCTCTCTCATGCCGCCTCTACGCTCTCCTGCACGTTCTGCGGTCGCTCCGGGCACTCTGAGGACCAGTGCTTCGCAAAACCCGATGCCAGCACCAAGGCGAAGGAGAAGGCCGCCCAGCGCACGCAGTACCAACACTCTGGCAAGGGCAAGCGCAAGGAAACTGCCTCGGAGGCCTCCAAGGACGCGAAGGACGCCTCAGACACCGCCCAGGAGTCTGCTGGTGCGGCTACTGTGAGTGCTGGCTGCGCTTCTGCCCTCCTATCCACCTCGGACCGCGCATCTTGGCTCTCCTCACCGGCTGCTGCTAACTGGAACACCGACACAGGTGCTTCTGCACACATGACCCCTCATCGCCACTGGTTTCGCTCCTACTCGCCCCACATCATCCCTATCCGCCTCGCCAACTCGCACATCGTCTACTCTGCTGGATTGGGGTCTGTGGTCTTTCAGCCTGCGGAGAAGGAGGGGGTTGTACTGCCTGCAGTTGTACTACACGACGTCCTGCATGTTCCTGCGCTTGCCAGCAATCTACTGTCTGTTTTCCACCTCACGCGCGAGAAGGGCTACACCGTCGAGCTGTATGCGTCCCGAGTGCTCTTCTACCACCAGGGACAGCTGCGCTTCGAGGCCTCCGTCAATGAGCACAATGTGGGCTATCTACTTGGCCGTACTGTGCCCCAGGCGAAGCATGCGCTCTCTGCATCGTCCACCTGCAAGGAGGATGAGTCCCTGTGGCACCAGTGCTGCTCCCACGTCAACTTTGACGACCTGCGCTCGGTGGTCAAGAAGGGGCTTGTCTCTGGCCTTGTGCTGCGCTTGAAGCGCAAGCCTGACCCCATCTGCGAGCCCTGCTTTGCTGGGAAGCTCAACCGCCACTCCATCCCTCCCTTCGCGTCCAGGAAGCACACCCCCATCGCCCTCGTCCACACGGACCTCAAGGGACGGCTCCCGGTGCCTACGCCCGAAGGTCATGTCTACTGGATGACATTTGTCTGCGATGCGACGCGTTTTTGGGTGGTGGCCTACCTGAAGCGCAAGAGCGACGCGTTTGCGACCTTTCAGGCGTACAAGGCGTATGCGGAGAACTGCCTGGGCCTGAGAATCAAGGCTACGCGCGACGACAAGGGTGGCGAGTACATGGGCAGGGAGTACAACGACTTCTGTGCCCTGCACGGCATCCAGCATCAACACACCGAGCCAGACGAACCCCACCAGAACGGCGTTGCAGAGCGAGCTAACCGCACCATTGCTGAGGGTGCCACTGCACTCCTAGCCCAGTCCAAGCTCCCTCCATCGTTCTGGGGCCACGCCGTCTCCACCTTCGTCCACACCCGCAACCGCATGCCTACCTCTGCGCTTGGCGGCGCTATTCCCTATACTGCCTGGAAGGGAAGTGGTCGCGAGCTGGATGTGTCGCACTTCCGCACTTTTGGCTGCCTGGCTTATGTGGTGGTGCGCAAGAAGGACCGCAAGGCATTGGAGCCGCACTCCCGCAAGTGCATCTTCGTTGGCTACGCTGAGGGCACCAAGGCATGGCGCTTTTGGGACCCTGCTGCAAAGAGATTCATCATCCTGTCGCATGCAGTGTTTGATGAGCGCTGCTTCCCTGGGAACTCGCCCTTCATCAACGTCTTTGGGCTCCCCCTCGATGAGGTGAACATCCCCTGTGGTCCTGAGACGGCTGACAAGCCGCCAGAGGACGTCCCTGATGCGCCAGAGCTGCCGGATCAGGGGGGAGACGACTGGGATGATCCTGCACCTCCCGCGCCTCCTGCGCCTCCTGCACCCCCTGCATCGTCTCCTGCCTCTGCAGGCCAGCGTGAGCACTCTCCAGCGGTCCCTGACTGCGCTCCTAGTCCTCCTGCACCGCCTGCGCCTGCCCCGGTCGTCCCACAGCCACCTGCTGCTCCTGCTCCTGCCCCTCCGCGCCCACCTGTGTGCCCATCAGCCCACCAGCAGGTAGAGGGACATGGAGGCTTCAGGCCGTACCCTGCTCTGGCTCGCAAGCACCTCCCTGCGCGCTCCACTCGCTTCCAAGGCTCCCTGAACGACCAGGAGCTCGAGCGCCGCAACCTTGTGCCTCAGCGACTCCGAATTGCGACTCCTTCCCCTGCTGCGATGCCAGAACCCTCAGAACATGACAACACTCACTCCTCTGTGCCACTCTCCTTCGCCAGACCCTCTGATCGATGCACCAGTTTAACCAGAGCCTGCGCATGCGCCTGCACCAGCTCCCTCAGCTCCGCCTCCTTCCCCTGCATCGTCAGACGACGAACTCGACCTTCTGGCAGAGGGTCCTGAGGACGTCTATGAGTGCTCACTGGAGGCCATGCTCACCGGCATCGAGGATGTCTACTGCACGCAGCGGGACGACTACCTCACCTACGACGACGCACTGGCCTTTGCCTTTGAGTCCGTAGCGGAGCATGCGCTCAAAGGCGAGCCAGGAGCACTTTGGGGAGCCCAAGTCGATCTCTGAGGTCATGCGGCTTGTGCCTGAGGAGCATGACCGCTGGCTGAAAGCTGCTCAAGACGAGATCCAGTCCCTGGTGGAGAATCAGACGTTTGAGCTTGTCCAGCTCCCCCAAGGGCGCAAGGCCATTGGCTCCCGCTGGGTCTTCCGGGTGAAGCGCAATGCCGATGGCTCCATTGAGCGGTACAAGGGTCGCCTCGTCGCCAAGGGCTTCTCCCAGCGTCCACGCTTCGACTACAACGAGACCTTCGCTCCCACACCCAAATGGGCGTCGATTCGCGCCATCCTCGCGCTGGCAGCCCTGGAGGACCTTGAGCTCGAGTCTGTGGACATCTCCTCTGCCACGTCTCTGCAGCCTCACGGCTCAGGATTGACAATCTCTCTGCGCTCTCTGTTGCGAAAAATCTTGAGCATCATGGTCGCATGAAGACCTCGATTTGCGCTTCTACTGGCTCCGGGATGAAGTAGCCAAGGGTCGGATTGAGATTGAGCGTCTCCGCACCTCGGACATGCCGGCAGACATTCTCACAAAGTCGCTGGCTAAGCCAAAGGTGCTGGAGATGGTCAAGATGCTTGGGCTGGGGACTTGACCGGTCAGGGGGGAGTGTTGAACTCTGAGCGATTGCTCGAGTTCCTGTGCCCGTCTCAAGTCAAGATTCACCCCATAGGACGCTTGCATGGCGTACTTATACCATTCCTTTCGATTCATTGCTCCCTTACTCCGTTCTCGAGACTTGCGGGGAGTGGGCCATTCCTGGCAGGTACGATTGATGAGGCATGAGGTTGTTAAGTGAGTGTTGATGATCACATTTTACAAGTCCATAGACATAGATTGGTAATATATTACACTGTTCACATTTTCTGGTACACCAGGACACTGAGTTTCCGCTTACCAAGTTTGCCCAGCATTTTGGAATCCATATTGATCAAGTTGCTCTCAGGGACAAGCTTCTTACCTGTCTTCATCCCGTCATGCAAGTGCACTTCACCACTGCCAGTCACCACCTGGCAGGTAAAGTGAAACTTGCCAAAGTAAATCAGGCCACACAGCCTGTACATCTCCTGTCTCTCTGGCAATGTGATCTGCAGGCTGATGTCCACCTTCACATTGTACACATTGGATGCCACAAACCCTGGAGCTTCATCATACCTGATGCACTGGTGCAAGCTACGCTCACACTGTGGACACATCTGAGATGTCTTCTGGTTGCAAATGGCCCCCACCCATGCTGAGATCCTCTGGTCCTTGTAGAATGGCCCTCCTCTGTACAGACTGTTCTTCCAGACATGCTTAGATATGTCCCACAGAGTATTGGCATCAGCCTCAGCCTCGCTGGTATAGTGGCATGACTGGCACTTGTAGTATTGGATCTGAGTGTCCTCGCCACCTCTGAGTACAGTCCTGACCAGTGCAAATATGTCTGTGCCAACTGCACCCCAGGGGAACACTTCTGGGTCTGAAGCATGCA
>MU278046.1:71611-97840 GCA_022385765.1 Trametes cingulata
GGGGGTCACTAACTACAGTTCTGGTAGCGTGCTGAGAGAGACAGATTTAGGGTTAGCTGGGCGTCTATTGGAGCATAGCTTTCTAACCCTAAAGTTCTAATGAAAGCTGACCCTAACCCCAGGATTTGTAGTCAGGTGGCTGTGCAAATTACTTACTCTCATTTAACTGAGTCTCAATATTTCTCCCACGGGGTTGGTTTCGCGTCTCACAAGTTGGCAGAAACCTCGTTGCATAATAAACGATTTCTTCGTTCCTCATCAATCGTAATCATCCATGTTGTTGTATTCAGCGTAGAAGTGGCTCTTTGATGATATGTATTTTGTTTATACAGACCGGGGAAACAAGACTCTAAGGGCCAGAAGCTGAGTGCATGTATCTATATTGACTTCAAGAATAGCTTTTCAATGAAATATTATATTCCCATAGACACTTGCCATAGAAGCTTATTGATTATGTAGTTGCATTCACTTTGAAGATGGCTTCCTAATGATACATAATACAGCAACGATAAGACAAGAGTGCCCTCATGAGAGTCAGAAGCTGTGTATGTTGCTCAGGACAGGCAGAAAATAACAAAAAGTTTACTAGCCCCTCTCTCACTAATGCTATGTTGCAACAAACCTCATAGTTGTAATGAATTTAGTAAAAGCTTCTGAATGAGATCCAATATGAGTATAAACATTCAGTAAACAAGTCTGGATGGGACCATTGGGTACACCAAGAACACAGGACAGCTAAGTTTGTGGTAGCACCTTGAGACTTCATTAGATCCCCTGATAAACCATCTACTTCAATTCCAGTTGAGAACAGCATTCTAATGATATATAACATCCCCATAAGCAGCCAGAAGTGTGCCTGCAGTGGGAGGGACTTCAGTTTGGAGGTTCGAACCAGACACGCCTATTTGGCGTAATCCAGTTCGAACCACAGCAGTGGTGGCCGGATAACAAAAGCAAATCAGCGCTTAATGAAAGAACTGCCAGCAGGAGGCTTGAACCCCGGACCTCGGGCAGTGAGAGGCTATTAGCGCGGCACTTTAACCACTGCACCACAAGGGCTTTGAATAACTTGGAAACGTGTTGTACAGTATACGTTGTTTTAGTCTCCTGGGAACTTAATAATATTCTTGAGATCTGCGCGAAGAGGACCCGCCATTCGTGCTCCCTCCCCTCCCTCGCTGCGCTCGGGGGGTCCCCTGAGCCGGGAGCACTCAGGCGGGCACTCTAAAGCCTCGTTCGCGCTTTTGAACATACTGGCAGCCCCTGGGGACATGTACAGAGCATGTCGAGCCCCATTGTAGGTTCCTAACCCTAACCCCTAACCCTAAGCCCAAACCCTAATCCGAACCCTAACAGCACGCCAGCTGCATCCCAACTAGGGGAAGAGCACCGATACAAACAGGTATATCACAATAAAAACCATGGTTCTCACAGCCGTGGTGGTGCAGTTGGTTCAGGCGCTGCCTCTCAGGTCGAGAGGGTGCTGGTTCAATTCTCCGCCGGCGCAGTTATTTATTTGCGCAGATTTATTCTGACAAGCGCCCGGTATGGTTTGTACTGGATTACGCCAAATAGGCGAGGGAAGTTCGAACCTCCAAACTGAAACTCTTCGCAGTGGTCACAAGCCTTGTATGTGTCCAGGGATAAGTGAAGAATAGTAACGTGACTTGAAGGGGCTACCTTCAGTCTGATGGTTTCTCCCCATAATTAGTACACTTCGATGCAGCTCAAGCACAGCTTTCAGATGATATATAATATGTCTACAGACACTTACTGAATAAGCGTGCAAAGGGTCAAAAGCTGTATATGTGACTAAGCATGAGCCAACACAAGTAACAAGATTATCTGTAAACAAGAACAACAAACCCTCTACTAGCTCACATTCTGGTATTATTGTCTGACTTACTGGAGGTTACTTTGTTGATATTTCAGCAATCCAATAGCACCATTGTGTTCAGCTGAACAAAAGCTTTCAGATGACATATAACACCCCTACATACCTCAAGAAACAAGAGGAAAACAAGCAGAAACAGCTCCCCAAAGGAAAACGAAGCTAAGTGCCCAAACACGAAAATTTGAAGTCCCTTGGGCACCTGCCGCTGCACCGCAGATTTGCGGTGCAGCGGCAAGCGGCCAGCGGACTTCGAAAAAATCAGGCCCTTCTTCAGCCACTTTCTCACTGTTTTGCAATTATATATTATATACCGTCAGAAAGCTCTCAACAAGCTCTATTGGATGGTGTGAAAGACTGTGCCCAGACAATAACACAATCTAACAACTGGGCCAAAAGGCCATTATGCTGAGGCTATCAGCATATTTGTCTGGATCTATATAAGCAGTTCCTTTGCCATGCACGCCTCATGACAGATGGTATACATTATCAGCACCTTGCACTGCCACCAAAAATGTTGTGAAGGCAATCATGACTTGAGTGTATATACACATGATATATAACATTACAAAGCCCTCAATCAGCTCTATAAGCTCCATGGCTGGTTAACAGTTCTGAAGGTGCCAGTAGAGGTCTGATTGTTCTTTATTGTTATCTGTGGCCATCCATAAACACACAGCCTCTGGCCCTTTTTAGGCTTGTTCACCAAGTGTTTATGGACATGTCATATATCATTAGAAAGCTATTGTCAAGCTCAATGCAGCTGCATGGTTTATGGGAAGAAATCATCAGATCTGAAGGTGCTAATAATGGTCTTTTTGCTCTATGCAGTTGGTTGTCTCAAGCTATGCACACCTGCTAAGCCTTTGCAGCTTTGTTTTACTAGATGTCAAGAGACATATTATATATCATTTTGAAGGTATTCTCAAGCTTGAAACAACCACAAGGTTTATTGTGACAGGTCATCAGATCTGAAGGTGCTAGGAGACAATTTAGGCTCTGTCCAGCTGCATGGCGACAGTGTTGCGACAGCGACACAACATGACAGGGCCACTGGCCCGAGTGACCCCGTGTGATGCATTGTGACTGATCGTGACTTTGTGCAGCAGCTGGGCGCTACAACGACAGTGCCGGTTCACCTGTACGTCGACCATGTCCTGCTTAATCGTCTGCCTCCGTCCTGCATCCGCCTTGCTATGACTCGCATTATCTGGCAAGACGAACATCTAGAATGTCTATTAGAGTGATTTTGCAGGAAGAATTCTTACGTCGCTTAGCCTCGCTTAAGGCGAATGTCGCAAGCTGATTGGTGGGAGCCTCTAAGAATTCTTCCTGCAAAAACACCCTATTGCAGTCACTCAGTCAGCTTAAAGCCGGCTTTGGGCAGGGGGCAAACCCCCAGAACAAACACTTCCAGGCAGCCTGTGACGCTGTCAACGAAAAGTTCAGCGGAATGCAGAACATGCTGAAGACGCCCGGCGGTGTCAGGGACAAGTGGCGAATGGTGTGTTTTGACATTGGCATATCTTCCTGATCACCTACTAATTTACAAAAGCTCAAGTCAATCTACATGGGCCTGAAAGCCTGGCATACTGCAAGTGGCCTGCATTATGACGACAAGTTGTATGGGTGTGGTGTCGACGACTCTACCCGGTCCTGCCGGGAACAACATCTTGCCGTCCACAAGAAGCTAGGGCCATATGCGAATGAGCCATGGAAGTGGTGGGAGTCAATGAAGGCTATCTGCGGGTCAGCGGCCGCTGCGAAGGGTACACATGTTTTCTCAGCACATTCTGCTGGGAAAGCTTCAGCAACGAAGGACTTGCATTCTCCTTTGCCTGCTGTAGCAGAGGATGTCCACCTGACTGGGAGCCAGGACGTAGCTGCTGTGAGTGAGGAATACTATCTCTCTGTTCATCTTTAACCCAGAAGTGGTGTAGGATGCCCATCGATTATTCTGACGATGAAGATGTCATTGTCTCTGAGACACAGAAGGTATGGATACTCTTTGCCCTGCCATGCATTACTCATTCCTTTCCAGGTTCCAGTAACCCCAGGCCTGCTGCAGGTCAAGCGACGAGCTTCTGATGAAGACAGTCCACCTGCATCGCAGCGCAAGAAAGGGCGCACTTCGGGAGTCGAGGCACTAGTCCAGGCCAACAAGAACATGGATCGTATGGGTGACATTCTTGAGACTGGATTCAAGGTCCTCGCTGCAACAGCAACCCCCACATCGCAGCAGGATGTTCCTCAGCCTCAAAGCCTGACACGTCAGGTGAGCAGTGCTGCTGTCGAAAGCAGCCCTGTCCGTGCTCGGAATGCTGCTGCATCAGCTGCAAAGCTGGAGATGGTGCATCTGCAGGACCCTTTCAAGGTCACCAAGTTCTTGTGGTACCTCGAGGAGAATTCCTCAGCTGTCATCACTTACAACACACTCACTGCCCCAGAGCTTGAAGAACTCCGGTGTGCTTATGTGCAGGGGTGTCTACAGTCATACAATGAGTCAAAGGGACTTGGGTTATAGAATGGTCACTTTGTATCTACTCCCTGTGCTCGCGTTCACGAACAATCTGCTGGTAGTCAACCCACATCTGCTCAGCAATCCTGTCACGCCTTGCGCTTGCTCTCTGCTCCTCTGCCCGTTGCACTGGCCCATGTGCCAGTTGACCACACTCCTCAGGAATGTATCCCCACTGGTTATCAGGCGGCCCACCCTCTGCTTCCATCTCTGCAAGGTGCTCCTCGAGGTCGAATGGATCAAGCTCAACAATCAGGTTGTGAACTGCTGCAAGCCCTGGAGGTGAGCGGATCTGAATCTCCATGCTGAAGTGGGGCGGGGTTGTGAGAATAGCGAAGCGCTTCTTGAGGACACCAAAGATCCTCTCGATGACATCACAAACCTGTGCATGACGAAGGTTGTAGAGCTCCTGTGCATTTACTGGCCTAAATAACACAGTCATAAAGTCAGACTAAGAACGTGTACTTGCTCATACCGGACTGCAGCACGGCCCCACTCCTTGAGGTGATAGCGCACCTTACGGTATGGCGTGAGGAGTGTATCGCAGATGCCAAAGCCAGCATCAGCAATGTAGTATTTACCTAACAATGGCTTAGTTGTGAATTCCTTGCGCAGAGTCAAAAACTCACCATTTGGCACATAGAAGCCTGTCAGGTGTGCATGAGCATACATTGTCCCATCCGCAGCAGCACCCTCCCCATGTACAAGCTGCAAGGCAGTTTTGAGATAAACTGCCTTTGCAATTATGTGCTCCTTCAGCCTCCAGAATCGAAGGGCAGCAGGGAATGTGGGTCCCATCCATAGCTCCTTGTGCGCCAGGAAAGTAGGTTGTGAACTTAGGATTGGATGCGAGGAAGGGGTCCAGCGGGTCATCGATCTGTGGCAGGTAGACATATTTGGTATAAAACAGGGGTGAAGAGACAATAAGAAGGACTCGTTTGAAGTACCTGCATCAACACATGTCACATGAGGATCTAGGTATGAAGTATGGAAGCCTGGTATAACCCACTTCGAGATTGTCGCATTCGCTCGCTGGAAACGCTCCCCTACATGCCGGATCTTCAACCCAGTCATGCACATGTACAGGAAAGTTGCAGCCTGTTCTTCCACAGTGATGTATCGTGTGGGTGCAAGACCGCACTCCTGAAGCTCTGCAACAAAGACAAGGAATACATGAAGACGCATTCCCAGTTCGTTCTGAATATGATCAGGGTGGCCATGGATGAGCTCCTGAACCCATGCATGGCCAGACAGCATTGAGGTGTGGTATGGCTGCTTCCAGTAGTAGGGACTGGAGTAGAGGTGGACCACCAAGAATATATAATTTGCCATGTATGCACAGATCCCCAGAAGCAGCACAGAGAGATGGCGAGCAAGACGTTCACCGGACGGCGGCGGCATCTCGTCGAAGTACGAGAGCAAGCAGGCACAGGCGTGGGCGCTTGTAACGCTGTGTCACTTCCCCATTCCCGATTCACTCAGGATGGACGTCCGAGTGCCTAATTACTAAAAGAGGCAGGCCTGTCATGTCGTGTCGCTGTCGCGACGCTGTCGCCATGCAGCTGAACAGAGCCTTACTATCCTTTACTTGTCTATAGACACATACACATGTGGCTTCTGACCCCTAGTAGGAGCAGTCTTGGCAGCTCATGGGCATGTTAGGTATTATCAGAAAGCTATTTGCAAGCTGAATGCAACTATCTGGTTGATGAGGTGTGTGTGAGAGGATCTACCCAGTTCAGAAGGTTGTAGGCTTGTTTATCAGGCACCTATAGGCATGTTGCATATCATTGGGAAGCTATTCTAGAGCTGAATACAACTGCATGGTTTATTATTCCAAATCATCAGATCGGAAGGAACTGGTACAGCTCTTCCATTCTTTGCTTGTCCTTAGGCACTAGCATAGCTTCTGGCCCTTAGGAGAAGAAGTCCTAGCAGCTTATGGGTGTATTATTTATATCAGAAATCTATTCTCAAGCTCAATGCAACTGCATGCTTCATAAGAGTGTGTAATCAGGTATGAAGGTGCTACTACAAATTGACCTCTTCTTGATTGTTCTGTGTGCCCAGCTGTACATACTCAGGTTCTGGCCCCTTGTAGGCTTGTTTACTATATGATTATAGACACATTGCATGTCTTTGGAAAGCTTCTTTTAAGCTGAAGGCAAGTGCATTGTTAATTGCCAGAAATAATCAGTGCTGGAGGTGCTAGTACAAATTTTGCTATTCTTTACTTGTGCTAAGCCATATACACAATCTGACCCCTAGTAGATGTGCTCCTGAGTGCATATAGTCATCTTATATGCCATTATGGAGCTGTTTTCACACTGAATCCAACTAAGTACATTTCAAAGCTGTATAGCAGGTATATTAAGCAGAAATATTCATAAGTAAAGGAGTTTGTGGGCTCTCTAGCACCTGAAGTATCGAAGCATATCACATGTATCATATACCATTTGAAAGCTTCATTTAGGGGCTACAATCTGAGATTGTTTTGGAGGAGCTGTGGTGTAAGTGGCTTGCACAGTCAGCCCTGGACTGCAAATGTAACTACTGCTTATCCATAAATCTGAGATGAAGTCATATTCCTACGTGCAATATATGCACTTGTCGCTCTGAATAACAGTTCTCTGATGATATATGATATGCACAGAACAAATCAAAACTGGGCCCAAAAATTGACAAATACTAAAGAAAAGACTGAACTTTGGGTGATTTTTTCTGAGTCCCCCAGGTGCTTGTCGCACTTGTGGAATTTGCGAGCGTGACAAGCACCCAAGGGACTTCAAGTTTTTGCATTTTGGGCGCCTATTTTCCGGTCACAATGGGCCCTGGGTTGGGGACAAAATGCTCCATTCTGGACCTCCCTGTCATCCAAATCAAGTAGAACAGATCTCATTTGGGAGCTGCTGAAGAGCTCTACAAGATGGGGTGGTTTAAAATGTGCTATAGTATCATATTGTATCATTTAATTGATGTTTTTGTGCAACATTCAGTGAATAAGTGAAGGAGAAGTCATTGCTTTGAGGTACCAGTTTCAATCATGGTCACATGAGGCCATTCATACAGGGTCTATTAGGTCTCTCATGGTCCCCTAATGGTAGTATACTATGCCTCTAGCACTGTAAGAGCAGTCCAAGAGTAAACATACGCACATTTGATGCCTGCAAGCGCTCTTGAGGCAATTAGGGTTACACAGGCACCCATTGCAGGCATACAAATGGTGTTGAAGTGTGTAAGCGCTGCAGTGTATGTGGACTACGTTCCTGACCCTAAAATTTGTAATGAAAGTTGACCCTAACCCCAGGTTTTGTATTGGGTGTGGCAGTGCAAAGCTGTGCAACTTACTTACTCAAACCTTTTGGAGTATGAAAATATTTTCTCACAGGGATCAATAGACGTAACATGATTTGGCTGAAAGCTCACTGCATAATAAACGATTTCTCCATTCCTCATCAATCGTAAAAGGCCCTAATGGCTTAGTGGTTTTGCACCCATGCTCTGATCATGAGTTTGCTGGTTTGACTCCCTGGTTGTGCTTATTTGAGAGTCCCACATAATCCCAGATATCTGCCTGACATCTGGCACAGGATGGTTGGGTGTTTGGCATCAGACATCTGTCAGTAAATGCGTGAAAGTCAACAGTCCGGTATTGGTCACACACCCAACCGGTGTCTTGGATTTCAGATACCGATCCGACATCTGGCTTGCCCCAGCGTTTACATCAAATGAATGATTTCTTCATTCCTCACCAATCTCATAATTAGTCCAATATTGGGCTAACCCTAGTGTGCCATACTTCAAGGCCATCGAGACATGATGTGATGATGCTTATAACTTATGTAGAAGCTGCAATGTTCCCATTGGTCTTGAAAGCCATCATAGATATTCTCTGAAACCCAATCAGATGTGGACATATAACTTTCCTAGGCTCTTCAAACTCATTCTCATATACAGAATCTCTTTACACAGGAAACTGGGGTAAGAGTTGTGAGGATGCAACAACCAGTTTGCAACTACTTATATCATAGTGTGTGAGTAACATAAGTATAGGACACGTTCAAGGAAATATACGGCTCTGCACTGGCACGACAGTGGAGGAGCAGCTATGGCGAGTTCCAGCGCCGTCTATATGTAAGCAGCCATCAAACCCTTCCGAAGCTAATCATGCGGCGGCGTAAAGACTGAGGCCTCCGTGACTCCATCTGCCAGTGCTACTGCACCTTGTCAAGACTCATGTTTGGAAAGTGGTCCTTGGAACCTACTATACAGTCATTCCTCCAATACATTACAGAGAAGAGAAATTTCACAGCCAGAAATGACAGAAAAAGCCATTCTGTTCGCTCTACACCACTGATACCTCCTGCGTATGCTCAAGCGGTGGAACCATGCCCTTATCCCCCTCAATCGCACTCACAACCTTGTTTCCAACGTCACCGATGCTAGTGTGAGGAGCCATCTCCGATGCTGGGCTGATAGGACCGGAGGAGTCTGGCAGTGAGGATGTATCGGAGCCATTGTACATCGGCTCTTGATGGACAGGGTCGTACGGAGGCTGAGCTGGCGATACCGAGGACGTGCTCTTTCGACCTGTGAACAAGCTCCCAAACTTGCTTGGAGCAGTCTGTACTGGCGTTGCAGGGGAAGCGGCGTTCGAGAGCGGAGTAGTCGTCGATGTACTCTTCACGGGCTCCGGCTCGGCAGACGTCCAGAGTCTGAATCCCCATCGCGACGCTGCGCTTCCCTGTTTGGAATGGGTTGGGGGAGGCGCGGGGGTCCCGCTCCCTATAGAGGGTGGTATGCCGACGTTGTTCTCGGCGATGAATGTGCGCAAGGCCCGGACGCAGAGCTCTGAGGCTTCACGGGCCTCTTGCACCTCAACCAGGTCTCTCTTCGCGTCGTCGAGCTGCTGTTGCATGACCTGCAACTGTTTGCGGAGCAGTTCAATCTCGATATCGACTGAGGATTCCGGCTGTGCGGCAGAACCGCGCCCGAAGAGCAGCGAGACGCGGCGATTATGCGAAGGGGCACGGTCGGTGGGTGTTGCGTCAGGAGACTCGGGGGCATGCTGTGAGCGGGGAGAGGGTGGGGGCCAGGAGCCAGGTTCTGGGAATGCATTGGGGAGGACACCAGAATCAGAGACGGACGAGATTCTGCGATGCGCCATGCGTCCGGCAGAGGAACCTGTCAACGGCTGGAAGGAAGAGCGGCGTGAGGAGGGCGGACCGCTAAGGGACGCATGAGCGGGGGGAGGTCTGGAGAGATCGAGGGTCAGATTGGACGACATGCTCATGCGCTTCTCCGTTTGAAGTCGCATCAGCGCACGCCTGGAGGAGAAGCCGAGAAGTGAGGGATGGCTCAGAGGTCAGACAAGGGTACAGACGTACCTGCTCTCCTCAACCTTGGTGCGCAACATGGATATGGTCTCCTCATCCTCCTTGCGCTGGCTCTTGGCAGCTTCGAGGTCTGTCTCGAAACGGATGCACTTCTCGGTGACATGGTCCAAGGCCTCCTTCAGGCCCTGCTCGCGTGCCTCGGCTTCGGCGAGCCTCTCTTCGAGGGTATCGCGTTCCTTCGTGATCTCCGCTACGGAGAGGCGAAGCTGGGTAACTAGAGAGGCGAGTACGTGGGTATCTAGAGACTGCGGGCGTGGCGGGTTGGGCGAGTTTGGGGGGAGGGACTCGTTGTCGAGTTCGCGCTCGAGCTCGAGTGTCAGGTCTATGGAAGTAGGGCGGTTGGAGTCGGACTGAAGGAGGTCGTGGGGCTCGTCGTCGTATATGGCGGACATGGCGGGCAAGGACGAGGGCGAGGAAGGAGGAGGTCGTGAAACAAGAGAGTTGGTCGTAAATAGTCGTGAGCGGGAGAAGTGCAACCTTGCACTCTGTCGGACTGGACGGCCACAACTCGCCCCGGCTCGTCCAATCGGGGGCTGTGATAGAGACGGCGATGCGAGCCCCGCCTGCACTCGCCATATTCCACACCGCAACCGCAGCGACTGGCCACTGCCATCAGCGGCTGAGAGAGCGAGGGCGATCTGTCATTCCGTTTCAAACGCGCAAACATACATGTACAACGAATCCAAGTAAACAACGATATAGTCTAGCAGGTACAATCCAGGACGCGACCTATCCTTATTCCGCGCGCACAACACCTCTTCGTAGCATACAACCTCTCCTCTCTTCTATCGCCATACACATCCGCATCCTCGCCGAGCGTTGGTGCTTAGCCGTGCGTAAGGGGATCAACACAGATCACACCGTCACGTTCGCTCCAGGGATAGCCCCACATGTGCAGCCATTCGCGCACACCCGTCGCGAGGCGGGTCTTTGAGGCACCACGAGCAGGGTCTTGGGTACCGGTGTGTTTCTCCTCGCCCACGATGAGGTATGCTAGAGAAGGCTTTGAGTTATACGCTCGTGGTGATGAGCACTAGCGACTTACCGAGCCCGTAAAAATGCTCCCTTTCGAGCTGTTGAATACGCTAGTCAGCGGGCAGCACTCTGCACATACAGCGAAACACATACCGCGAGCAAGAACTCCTCCAAGACCTCAGTAGCCTCCGCAGCATGGAGCCCATGCAGGTCGAGCATAGCTTCTGTCCTCTCTTCCGGGGTCAGCTTCGTATCTCCACTCGCAGACTGACTGGCGATTCCCAGCAGGACACCCAGACCGGCTCCACAGATACGGCCGCGCACAGACCGGTCTCCCGGGTCGTCCGACCAGCTCGCGTCGCGCCCGCGAACGGCTTGCTCGGCGAGCCGCGCACGCTCTCTAACAAGCTTTCCGGCGGCCTCGACCATTTCAGCTGCCATCTTCGCATTCAGGTCGTGTCCCTCGCGGCTGAAACGCTTCGCAGCCGCACCATCGCCACGCCGCCATGCGTCCGCTGCGCGCGACAAGCACGCGTTCCTCGCGGCCCCGAGTCGGAGAGCCCTGATAGACGTGAGAAACAGGCGGATAGTCGGGCCAGAGAATCCTACCTTTGACGATAAGCCATGTACAACTTGTTGACCGCCTCTCCTGTGGGGAGCGTAGGGAGTAAGGTGGGCGGCCTCAATTTGATTCGGGGCGATGGCTTGGGCGCCACAATGGCTGTATTGGGATGTAGAGGCTCTGCAGACGTGCCCATAGCCTCCCTTCGGGCTGCAAGCGTAGCTGGGTCCTTCGGGACTTGAGCCTGAGGTGCAGGCCTCTTTACCGCGGCCGCAAAGCGAGTGCGACTAGGGTCGTACGATCCGTCACCCCGACCAAAGCCATATCCGCCGCGACGGTTGCTGTTATCCCTTCCCACTGCATGATGAAGCGTCGGGAATTCGTCCATCGACGCAGCTTGCTTCGTCTCCTGCTGGCCGTTGTGCACGTCCATGCGCGACATGGCATTGTTGAGCCCAGATACATCGATCTCTTGGGGAAGATGATGGAGGAACTCGCAAGTCTCGCCCTTGGCGCACGTTCCTCGGAGCCAGAAACGACACAGCGCGCGCTCCAGATCGTGGCTGCGAAGTGGACATCAGCGCCTGTGGTAGATGAGACAGCCCCGTTCGGGCTCACCTGAAGCGACAGTCTGCTCTAAGACATTCCCCCGCAAGGAAGTACCTACAGACCCGGTTTCCACCCGGAGCGGGGCGCCCATTGACAAATCGACCACCGTTTCGGCCCTGCGGCCCGTGGAAAGTAGCCCTGCCACCACGCACTGGACCAGCATGAGCATCTCGCTGGACAATCATCACCCTGTTGCCGACCGACTGCACTCGAGGCTGCGCAGGCGCGGGGTGGTTTGGCAAAGAGCGGTCGACGAGCCAGTTCATCGCACGCTCGAAGTCGTAGCCGTTGGCCGCCAGAGCTTCCTCGAGCTCAGAAGGTGCGAGTGTCGCACCAAAGACGGAGCTGAGCACGTCGAAAGGAGTCATGCCGTCTGTGAGCATAGCAGCGACTTCGGGGTCCATATCGTCATCTTGCTTTTGGCTCGACTGCGCGTCGTATGGCTGACTGTTACGGTCCATGGTGCCCCCGAAGACATGATGGAATGGAGAGTCATCCGCCGATAACGATGAGCTGGAGATCGGTGAGTTACCCCACAATAATTCGTCCGATGTGGAAGAGTGAAACGACCGGGGGATTGTACGGGCGGCGAAGGGGTCAAACGGGTCGTCTTCATCGTCGTGCTCGTCCGGACGCATGGACGAGCGCAACGACGAGTTAGGAGTGATCGCCCTAGGTAGCAAGGAACTGTCTGGCGTCAGAGGAGCGGCGATGGCTAGCTTCGACGTGGGACGGGAAGGAGGAGCCCACAAGTCCGGAGAGGGCGTATCGGCACGAAGTGCAGCGAGAGAGCCGGGGTTGGATGAAGCAGCAGAGAGCGGCCTCGGGATGGGCTTGAACTCTGAAGCTTTGGCGTTGAGCAGCCGGGGAGACGACATGGGAGAGGAGGGGAGACTGACGGCGAATTGAGCATGGGTGATGATGGGAGACGCGCCCGGAGAGTCGCTGCGGGCGGATATATAAGAAGCTGGCTGAGCCTGGGTACCCAAGGGAGACGTGAGGGGGGTATGGGGCCTACGGAAGATCATAGCTAGCGGGGAACTGGGAGCAGAGTTAGGCGTGTCCGGACGGTTGGGGATGAGACGTGCAGAATGAGTGGAGGCGCGAGAAGACGGACGGGAGATAGGACGACGAGTGGGAGTCAAGAAAAGAAATGGGACGTTGTCTATATCATCTCTGTGCTTGTGCATGAGATCAAGAACGTGCTGTTCCATCTGCACGTCCGACAGAGGCTGTCGTCAGTCGATGTGTGCAAAGCGCAGAGACAACACACTACGTGCCTCATCCTCGGGAATGTTCGGGCCGAAAGTGTCCTTGAGGAGCGACTTGAGCTCATCCTCGCGCTCGCCGTCGAGGAGACTGACTACGCGGCCGACGAAGGAGGAGCTGATGGCAGAGGCGTCGCCCTCGGCCTCGCCGCCGTACGTGTCGGGCTTGTATAGACGGGCGATTGCGGCGAGCTGGGCACGAGTATGAGGAAAGCGAACATGGCCAGTCTGGTCGTTGTCGTTGTGTGTCGATGCTGAGTCCGAGACTGAGCTGAGGGAGGAGGACGGACGGAGAAGGGAAATGGAGGGCGGCTCGAGGGTCGCGGCCATGGTCACTAAATTGCGAGAGCGATGGCTTTCTGGACTGGGCGGGCGGAGGGCTGTCGCAGAGGCGCGACTTGCATCACGCCGACGAGCGAGTGCTGGAGGACGTCGTGGAGGGGAGAGAAGAGGATGGGAGGATGTCCGATGGGTGCGTGGGGGAGATGATGCGGGTCCGGTCGCCGCTTATGGAACAAGGCGCCCGTGCTCGGTGCGTCCAACAGACGATCATAACAAACAAATGCCTCCGTCGCCCGGTCTCACTTTCGCAACATCACCCAAAAGTCAAAATCCTATCCATAAACAAACACCGTGGTCTACACCAGCACGCCGTCCGGACAAGAACAATGTCCCCCAGTCGGATCCTAACACCACCTTCACTGCTGTCCCTCCCCGACCGTTGCCAACGACTCCCTCCGCCCGTGTGTCGTCGACGTCCCGTTCGCCGTCGTCGCGTCGTCAGGCAGGCGGTTCGGGTGCTCAGGAATCTTCGCAATCTCCGCCTTCGCCTCTTCCCAGGCTTCCAGGTTCTGCACGCTAGTCAGCCAACCGCTCTCACGTCCCATCATGCAATCAAATACGGCCCCCTACCTTCTTGCACCAGTCCCGGTGGCTTCGCGCCAAGCTGATCGCCATCTCACGCAGGTCCGCCACTTTCTGCCGCTGGAACCGGTCCAAGTCTGCCTGGATGGTCGAGCTGGAGTACTTCAAATCCTGCGCCGCCAAGTGTAGCGCGTCTTCCAGCTATCCCCGCGGCGTGAGCGTCGGTCTCGCCTACCAATCACGTTCGCGTACCTGAGAGATCGTTTCCTTCGTCTTCGTTATCGAATTCCGCCGTGCCGTCTCCGGGTCCACGTCCATCATCCCGTGCAGCGTGTAGCTGAGCGCGCTCAGCAGGCCCATTCCTGGTGCTCTTCGCCTCACCGGGTTGGGCCCAGGATGCGGAGGCAGGTAGGCCGATTCCTCCTGCCGATGCCTGGGCTCCGGTTCAACCTCTTGCTCCTCTCCACCCTCCTCGCTTCGGCTTGACGGAACGCGGATAGTACTTGGGCGCCCTTGGCTCAGGGCTTCCTCCAACCTCCGCGCCTCTCGCTCGTTCTTTTCCAGCTCTTCGAGCTGTTCCCGCTTCGCTTCGAGGGCTTCCTGCGTCATTTCGTACTGCACATGCTTCTGGTGCCGATACTGGAGGAGCTTCTTGATAATCGAGGCGAATTGCGTGTATTCGTGCAGCGGCTCGGCCCAATTCTGCTCAAACTCCTGCAGCTGCGGGCCAGTCAGCATCGCAATTGACGGGTAGTGCAACAAAGCACGTACCAGCTTCGTCGTCGACATGTATGTCGCGTCAATCGCTTGTCCAGTCTTCTCCACCGCCGTCGAAAGCTGTCCCGTCTCGTTGAGACTGAAACCGTTCATTGTCGCACCCAGTTCTGTGTGGTCTTGAGCCAAGTCTATAATCTATGAGCACTAGCAGGAAGTCAAAACAACGTCCCAAACTGACCAGACCACCGCTTCATCGTCCTCCGAGTCACTTTCTCCATTGGCCCGCTCAAGTGCGCCGCAAACTTATTTGTGAACACCTCCGAGTCAAGGAACCGCTGGTCTGGTCTGCGCAGCGGGTGTGCGGCAGAGGGGTTCGGAAGCGCAGCATAGGCCAACGCTGTCGACTGGTCTGTCGGATTATGTGAAGGTGCTTTCAAGATGTTCTTGGGCAACTGGGATATCGGTGGCGAATGCAGGACTTCGGCCTACAGTGTAGCGTATTCGTCAGGACAACCCCTAGAACCCATACGCGACCGCTTACCCACGAGACCTCCCCATCCAAGAATCGATGGAAGACATGCTCGTTAGAGAGGATGGGATGGCGAGCGATGCGGTTCAAGAAGGTCTGAAGCATGCGCTTGCGTCGCGCAATCATGGCCGCATCCTCCTTGGCCTTGGCCTGCTTGATAGCGTAGTCGCCTATGGTCTGCTTGGAGGGTATCGGGGGTATTATGAGGGTGGGGTAAAGCTTGACCAGGTTGTTCCGCAGGGACTCGAACTCCGAGTACCTATGATGCGCTTCCGCGTTCTGTAATCCGTCGTTCAAACAGCTGCGATAGACGAGCAGCACGAAAGTAGGCTTACTCCGGCCCTAATGACGTATGTGATATATGGGGAGGACGAGTTGACCGATGTCTTCAGGGCATCCGTTATCTACGCAGAAAGCAGAGAGTGTCAATTCAGGCTACGCCTCCCGATACACCGCAAAACATTGGGATAAGCCGCACCAGAATCTCGACGTCCTCGCCCGAATGCAGCCACTGGTCGCGCGCGCAGCAGAAGTCGCTCTTGAATGTCTGAGGCTGTCTGTGCGAGCCGGGAGAGGGGAATGCGTTCCGCCTTGTCGGAGATGTCGGCGGCGAGACAACGCGAGCCTGCTGGGGTACTGGCGACGACAGGCCGGATATGTTCGCTCTCGAAGAGGAGGTGTCCGACTGCAGACGCTCCGGCTCGCTCTCGAACGGGTTCTCGTCTTCGAACGCCTCCATATCTGTTGCGCTAGCACGCTTGTTACGTACAATCAAGGCGGATAGACAAAGAGGAGATTGGGGAGGAAGAGAGAGAGAGAGAGGACGCGGCTGCTGTATGGGCGTGACCAAGTTGTGCGGAGAAGGTGAACAAGCACAGGACACGGGCGCTTACCTCGTCGGGATGAAGTGCACACGCTGCTTGAGTGTTGCGCAGATGAGCTACTCCGGCGCCGTGAAGAGTTCCTCACCAATGCAGAACTCGCTCACCCCTCCATCCGGCGTCTGCAGTTCTCACTGCCAAGCCTGAGCTTCCTGGACCTCCTGCTCAGTACGGAGGCCCTGCTCCAGCCCTTCGCAGACTACGTCGCAGGCATCTTTGAACTTTGTATAAGCTTGCCACCATCTTCTCCACCCGCGGCTGCCTCGGCAGCAGCAGGTGCACTACTATAGATGTGCCCTTAGGACGGTACATACCGAATGCTACGTTGGCAGGGCCGTGGAGCTGCCTAGTTGCCGGGGAACTGACAACTAGGTGGGGTCAGTGGGCACACTTGATGAGTGTGCTCCCGCCCCTCCACGCACCTGACCCGCCCCAGTGTCCCTGTACAGTACTCAAGTCTCGCTGTCAAATACAGTCGCGTCTTGCGCACCGCGGCGCGCTGCTCAGACATATTCTGTACGGACAAGGGCCGGACGTAGACTTTGGCGTGTGCCCTCTCATTGGGACCCCTGCGGGCCTGGCTCGATCACACGGTGTCCACGTGGTGGGGACTATCGTGCGCGCCTCCCTGTCAAAGACCTATCTCTCTCTCTCTCTCTCTCTCTCTCTCTCGGGGCCCTCTGGTCCTCGTACTTAAGTACTGTACTGTACTTGCTCAGCACATGCACGCAGCACCCCCGGGTTTCTTGCCACGGCCTTAAACATTCTCCATCGGTCGAGTTGCACAACATGATGTACGTGGGGTCCGAATAGCATGCACAGGAGGTGACTGAATACACAAACGGCGCCAATATTGTGCATATCTATTCAGCACAACCGCGTTCCCCATACAATACAAACCTTCAACCCAGGCGTGAGGAACCCAAAGACATACAATTACACAGGTCAATATACACATGGTATCAAAACTGCAGTGCACCTCCCAGAGTCATCTCCAGCCTTGCTCACACACCCATTTGCGCCACAAAGTCCTGCCACGCGGCCTGGGAGCTCATCTGTTCTGGCGAGTATGACCGCCCGCCCGCGGAATACTCCCCGTCCATCGGTAGCGGCGAGTTCATAAACACATCTGTCGACGACCCGCTCCCGTTCCCGTAGTCGAACACGGGGAAGTATCCAGGGAAAGGGCCAACGCCTTCCATCTGCAGCCCCGACGACGCTTGCTGCTGCTGTTGGGGCACCTGCTGGTATGTGTCGGCCGCTGCAAACGTCGTGGATATCGGATGGAGCGAGTGCATGCTTTGCGCCTGCTGTGGCTGATAGTGGGTCGGGGAGATCTGTGCGCCGTTTTGCATCTGCTGCCGTTGTGAAGGGCCAGCTTGCATCGAGGATAGGCCGCCATTCTGAGTCGAAGAACCGAACGTACTCAGGTACTGAAGGACGAACGGGTGCACTGGCTGGTCCTCGTCCTGCTTGAGCGGCAAAGGTACAACAGGATTCAGCGACGTCGGCGAGCGGTCGTTGATCTGCGGTGACATGGACTTCTCCTTCTGCTCGACGAGGCGCGTCCGGCCTCCCAGCGTGCTGAGCTCGTCGTTGTCATCCGCCGGCGTCGTCGGTTCTGACAAGGTCCCTGGGCGCGACGGCGGGGTATTGCGGTAAGATGCCAGGCTAGCGTGGGCTTTCTCGCGCAGTCGCATCATGATACCCTGCGTCGGACATGTTATCGAGAAGAACCGCGGCCAAGCACCTCGATGTCACTCACCAACACCTTCTCAGCGTGGAATCCGGTCGCGGTCTTCTTGAACAACTCGCAAGCCGAATCGAGCTGCACGAGCGCCGACGGGGCCAGACTCATCGACGGACAGCGGGTGACAATCGACCCGAGGATGATCTGACGTCGGACGTTGTGTCAAAATCGCAGTCCCCACATCATTCCCGGAGATTCAGCGCTTACCGAACATGAGAAGAGGTGGGTCCACAGGAACCACATGCGTTCCGTGAGCTCCTTGAGCTGGGAATGGATGTTGCGCACGAGTGCCACCAGGGAGCCTGCGCTGCGGTACGCAGCTATGAACGAACCCCCATAAGGGCTGCCAAGAGGATCCTTCGGATGGTCGCTGATGGCGCGCGCGAAGAAGCCTCTGTGCATGTAAAGTAGGTCTGCCAAAGCCGTAGAGTCAGACAACGTCCAGTTACGAGGATTCGAGACAAAGACGCACTCGACTCTCGGATAGCCAGAACTAGATGCCGTTGCAGAATCAGAGGGACGCTCTCATAGTAATTCCCTACCCGGGACTCCGAGTTGCCGAAACCAGCTATTTGTAGCGACGCAGGGACGGCAAACCCACGCAATTTGCGGTCGAGCTGGAGGACTGTACTATAAGTCGGCGTCTTCGCGCCGAATGCCTGGTCGTAAACGAGGTTCATGCACTCGGAGGTGAACCGGTGTTTCCACCAGTGGACTGCCAACATCCTGAGCCCCTCACGACTCAGATAAGGAGACTGGCACATACACGTCTCTTCGTTGCAAGGGTCCTCAGTGTAAGGCTTCTTGCAGTCTATGTGGGCCAGAGTGAACGACGGGGGACGTCCGAGCGTGAACGACTGCGATTTCGTGAGCAAGCCGGCGTCGAATACAGATCTGGGCGGGACGAACCTGTAGCAGATCATACGAGTACAGTTCCCAGAAGCTCTCCCGGCGTCGCTGGACCTCGTCATTGCTGATGTGCCATTTGCCGGCATCCCGATCTGATCAAAAGTGAGAAGGAGATGAAGAGGAGACTACTCCGTGAACTTACGAAGTCCCATCTGCAAGGGGTCGTCGACTTAGCTTTTACTTGAGAACTCGCACGAGCGAAGACTTACGCTGACACCCAGTTTTACGGCCAGACCCATGAAGGCCCACCGCGAACCCACACCGCTTCCGTGCCGTTCGCTCAGGAAGAGGTAGAAGGCCATGAGGTACTAGAGGACATCCTCAGAGGTGATTCGCCACAATGACACAGTGATTCTTACGAGACTTTGGACGGCAGTGAGCGTAGGTTCTTCAAATATTGGGCTCTGGAACAGGGCCGCCCTAGCGAGTTGATGATATTTCTCGGCCTCGACGTTGTACGCAGGTCGCGTCGTGTCCATCAAGCTACCGATGGCAAGCACCATGTACAGAAGAGCGAGCTGGTGCGACAAGAGCGGATCCTCCATGTCCGGGGCCTTGTGCGGGTTGTAGAAGACGTTGAAGGCGCTCTCGTTAAGTTGAGCGACGGTCACTGGATTATACCTGGAGCGTTCTAGGTTAGAGGCCTCACGACGCACTTCAGAGCACGGACGCACATCCAGGCCGCGTGTTGGAAGTAGATGCGTCGCAGTTCGTACGCTTCGTCCACCCCTGGCAAGTACCAGAAGAGGCTGCGCAGACGCTCGAGCTTCATCGTTTGGGCATCTTGCGTGAGAGGCAGGCTGGGTGCAATGGGGAAAAGGCCGCTGAGCGACAGGACCTCTGGTGACAGAAGTTTGCGCAGTTGACTCAAACGCTGATCTCGCCAGTCGTCTTGGTTGTCCTCGTTCTACGATCGGATCTGTCAGAATGGCGAAGGATCGGACAGAGTCGTGATTCCCACGGACCGTCAAGTAGTACTGGAAGGGGAGCTAGCGTAAGGAATGCGTCTGCGAGTTGGTTTCTAAGGAGACTCACCCAAGAGCTGGTGGCTTGGCCAAAGTAGTTTGTGCGACCGCTATCGCTGATGGAGAGGGAGCCGAAGGAGTCGACGACGTCGCCACTCTGCTCGTCTGCATTGCCGTTGGCGGCGCCGGTGTTGATGAGGTTCTCTCGTTGAATGGGAGCCTTTATGCGGAGGAGCTCCTCGGACAGGAGAGGATGGGGTTCCATGGAATGCAGAGCATGTGAGGCACGGAGGGCATCTTCGAGGTCGCGAACGCGGTTGGCTAGCTGGTTTATCTTCTCGTGCAAGTCTTGGGTGGAGGCGAGAACAAAGCTATGCCGTGAGGGAGGTGAGCCTATGCGCGAGGTGGCTTGGAGTAGGACACGGTGCTCACCGGTTTCCCTTGCCTGTCGTGAGGGAGCCTGACGAGGGGAGAGATGAGAGGAGTTGGATGCGGATGTCGAGGATGAGAGCAAGGACGAGACGTACCGTCTGGACAGATGGCGGCGCAGCCTCGTTTTACGCAGGAGCCGCACGGGATGGCTCTATCGCAACGCAGTTTCAATCTGGCGAGAGCAAGTGGGGATTTAGCGTGTCCGGCGGGGTCGGTGAGGGAGCGCCGGGACGAGTACGGACCTGCGGCACTCAGCGCATGAGAGGCGGGTGGCGCCCCGCTTGCGCTTCTTCTCGCCGGTGAGGGGGTCCCTGGGAGAGAGTTCGGGGTTTGAGAGGAGGGGCGGGTCGATGGAGGAGGAGGCCATGGGGAGGGGCGGGGGGATGGGGGCGGAGGAGAAGGAGGAGGAGGAGGAGAAGGGAAGTGCATAAGTAAAGTCTTAAGTAGATCGCATTGACAGCCCCCGCCCATCCTCCCGGCATCTGCCCCTCGCCCATATCCTCCCTCGCTGCTCTCCCCTCCTCTCCCCGGTCCCTTCTCTCCCCACAACCCCCCACACTGCGTGCATGCCCAGTCCCTGCTCCGCCGCCCGAGACGAGCGTTGTGGCTGAGGGCCAGGGACGGTGCTGATCTGCCCCGATCGAGATGGGCGATGGTCAGGATCGCAGATGCACCCAACAACACACGAGTATCGTACGCTCCGGATGCACATCCCTCGCCCGATCCACCACACCCTCCCCGCCCTCTGCGCTTCCCACCTCAGCGCACGACGCCCAGCAGCGTCTCCACGCACCCGCAGGCTCGTCTGAGACGCCCTGATACGCACGCGGACGCTGCATCACTGACAGACCGCACTCGTTGTAATTCCACCGGTCGCTACTCTGCCAGAGTCTGATGCGCCGCCGCTCTTTTGCCCTCTGCTCATTTGCCTTCGCAATTCAGCAGCCCTACCACAGAGTGCACTCCTTCGCTGATACATGATCTCCGTTGCTGGCTCAGCAGTGCGTACGTACACTCGGTGCCCAAGGCACCTCGCCCGTGTCCCAGCCCTGGCCCTGAGCTTGAGATAGCATTGCGCCTTCGCTGTTTTATAAAGGTGGTTGTGAGCATATGTTCATCTGTGGTTCGTGCGAGAATGCTTTACGTGCAGGGCGCATGCCCGCGTTGTCTCTAGCTAACGGCCGATGGGTGGGAGATGTTCCTAAACAGTTGCAAGGATTGACTTTTGCCGAGGAACTGCTGATTGCTCGTTTTCGGCGTAATTACTGCGTCGCCCACGTTAAAAGCGGGCAAGGATATCTGAAGGCTAACGCGATCGTCTTTGAGCAGCCCGTCTTGAAAGTTTATGATGTCCTCCCTCCTCCTCGCTCGGAGATCGAAGATTGCTTCGCGTTGTTGTTTACCGGGCCCGTCAAGCCCTCGAATGATGACTACAAGCGGACACCTTTTATCATTCGCCATCGCGTCGTAATGGAGGCATTGGGCTGGTTGCAGCTCAACCACGAGCAGTACGCGGGCGTGCAGATTTCTCGAGAGAACATGGCCCAGTTTATCGATCATGAACCGCCCGTTTGCGTCGTATACCGAGATCACACCGGCGCGGACGGCGACGAGCAAAATCTGGCCGTCTATGAAGTCTCCGATCCCCGGGTGGGACCATCGGCAGAATCATGCCCGTTCGTCTTTCACACCCTCTCTGCGCCTGAGCTCGGACGCATGTCGTACTCCCAACGTCTCGCTTACGCCATTCGATACTTCGACCAGGGCGGCCACGCGTTGGGCGTCGGGCATGAACACCGGCCGGAAACTATGTACCACAATCCGAACTTATATCCCGGTCTATATCCCTGGCTTTACCCTTACGGACGAGGTGGCTTCGAGAATACGCGCCGCGACAAAAGGCTGGATCGGGTGCCTCATTTACGAGCCAATCTCATCTACGGCGATAGACGGTTCCAGACAGATCGCTCATTTCCTTACGTTGCCTTCAGTCACGAACAGGTCCGTGCCGGGAGTTCTGGCGGTTACTTGTTAACCACGAGAAGTAATTTCAGCAACGTCGCTGACAAGCTTCTCAATATTGACCTCCCCGCGGTTGACAGCATCATAGCCCGCTCTAAGAAGACTGGGTATGCTCGCGCAGAAACCGACGCTGAACACAGATGCTTCGAGCTAATGGCACTCGTCGACCATGCATCGACAGGGGTGAAAGGCAGCAACGCGCGTCGCAAGCATCAACGGAGTGAGATTAGATCCCTGATTTTTGCGCGTGGAGTACCGGTCTTCTTTCTGACTTTCGCTCCAGCCGACTTCAAAAGCCCGTTGTGCCTCTCCATGTGTGGTGAGTCGATCGATCTCTCCACCGCGGCGCCCTCGATGCGGTCAGAAGCTGATCGTCTCCTCGCGATCGCGCGTAATCCTGTCGGCGCTGCTCGTTTTTTTCACCGTATGGTGGACGTGCTTCTCCGAGTGATGCTGGGGTTGGACACCGAGAGAAAGGGCTTGTTTGGCCAGACAGCCGCGTACTATGGCACAGTTGAGGAACAGGGCAGGAAAACCCTACATCTGCATTTGTTGGTATGGATCGAAGGCTGTCCATCCCCTCAAGAGATCCGCGAACGGCTCCTTGGGGACGAGTCTTTTCGTACGCGTTTCCTTTCTTGGTTGGAGTCCTGCCATACGGGTGACTTCTTCTCAGAACGCGGCGATGTTTTGCAGCACAAGTGGGAGGAGCCCGGTCCTGAACGCCTTGTGAACGGGCGGGTAAAGAAAGGGAAGCCCGTGTTGCTAATTCGTGATGCCGCAACGACACTACCGCGTCGGCCGCCTCGCGATATGGCGGACACCGAGATACAGCAATGGTATGCATCCCATCGCCTTGACGTTGATCAGGTAATATTCTGCTCTAACCGACACGATCCTGAACATGGTCACGGATGTATGCGAGGCGAGCCTCCCGATGAATACTGCCGCGCACGCTTCCCCCGAGAGCTGTATGCGGATACTTTGGTTGACCAATCGTCTGGTGCGGTTCGCTTCAAGAAACAAGACGCTTGGATCAACACCTACCATCCGTTGTTGTCGAGCGCGCTGCGCTGCAACACCGACGTCACCTGCCTGTTATCGGGCACCCAGGTGAGAGCGATCATCGCGTACGTGACTGACTACGTGACTAAGAGTTCATTAACCACGCATACATTCTTTCAAACGATCCGGACTGTACTCGACCGTAACCCTGAACTGTTGGACGCCTCAGGGGATCAGCGGACATCCAGTGCGCGCGCTCTCATCACCAAATTTGTCAACGCTTTGTCTGCCGCGTCTGAGGTCGGGGGGCCGGCGGCGTGTGCTTCGCTGCTGGGTTATTCCGACCACTACACTGACCACGTGTTCAAAGTCTTTTTCTGGAAAGGATATGTTCGTCGCGCGATGGCCGGTCTCCCTTCCGGTGTTCCTTCCGAGTTTGAGAACCTCATCGACGACCGCGACCGTGCGGATGAACGTGTCGTTCTGGGGACTGCGGGCAACGATGTGGTTCCTCTTTCCAAGGTCAACGACTATGTCTTTCGACCGCGTGAGTGTTCTCGCATGTGCCTCTATGACTTTCTCCGTTCTACTGATGTGCGACAGTCTGCTAAACGTAAGGCTAAGCCTCTTTACAACTTTGTTGCCACGGAAGCATGCGAGGAAGCCGAGGATGGGTCGGACTCGGAAGCAGACAGTTGCGCTGAAGATGCAAATGGGGACGGCGCACGTCCCCTCTGCGATGAGCGTGCGGGGTCTCGATTCCACTTTCAACGCGGCCATCCACTCGTCGGCACTCACTGCGTTCATATCCGTGAAGTGTCCTCGGCATACACCCTGAATTTTTGTGGTGGCCCGCTACCACGGCCGGACAGGGGTGATCGAGAAGAGTACTGCTTCGTAATGCTCGTTCTCTTCGCTCCTGATGGATGGCGGACGGGCGCTGACCTCCTTAACAAGGCCACGTCCTGGAGCGACGCTTTCGAACAAGCTGATTTTAAACTAGAGCACCGCTTGGTCATGAAGAACATGAACGTATTGTATGAATGTCAGGACGCACGCGACGACTACTCCGCTGCGCATCGGGGCACGGCACGCCGCGCAATTTACGGCTTGGACATCCCGGACGGCGGTGAGGACGTTCCGGGCGGTGAGTGTGATATCACTGACTCCGCGCTTATGGACTTTCTTGATGACGAGTCCTCATCCATCGGCCATAAGTCTGCTAAATACGACACGGAGCGACAGTTTATGAGCGACCTGTTGCGGTCAGCCTTGCATTCCGGTCGCCCACACGAGAAGTTTAAACCCTCTTCGAACGCTCGGTACTCCATCGGGGGCCTTGTGTCCCGCTCTGCCGCCCGTTGGAAAAGCATTCTAACCGTCGCAAAACAAAATGTCATAGACCAGCGCAGGGGACCGTCTGTTTTTGCACGACCCCTCGCCGGTACAACTGCAGTGCGAGTCGTGCGACCATCGCATGCTAACCCGCCGGTAGAGTTAGTCCGCGTTTTAAGTAAGGACGACTTAATTCGCTTATCCTTTCACGGCTTAAATGTTGATCTTGGTTTGCAGGATCGACATCTCCGTATGTTGCACAGTACCATCGAAACGTACACCCTAAACCAAGAACAAACTCGCGCCTTCGTTATTGCCGCCCGCCATCTACATCACCATGAGGGCGGTGCGCTCCGTATGTACCTGGGAGGTATGGGTGGCACAGGAAAGTCGAGGGTCCTCAAGGCAATCATGGGATTTCTCGTCTGTCGTGATGAAGGTCACCGCTTTATCGTCTTAGGTCCCACTGGCACTTCTGCCGCTCTTGTAGGCGGGTCTACGTATCACTCCGTGCTGAGCTTCGGATTTGACAAGGAAGGAAAACTCACCCAAACGTCTCTTGAGAAAATCCGAGAAAGATTTGCCCTGATTGATCTCGTGTTCATAGACGAAGTGTCTATGATATCATGTGTAGATTTGGAGCGCATTTGCAGCGCTCTCAGCCTGGCGTTTGGCACGATATCCCTCTCGTTTGGAGGCAAGAGCGTGATTCTGGCGGGAGATTTTGCCCAGCTGCAGCCTGCCGGGAAGGGACATTCGCTTTACAGTGCTAATGTCGGGACTTGGTCGTCTTCCGGCACCAACCACGCACAAAAAGCGGCTCTTGGCAAATCTATCTGGCACACGTTCACTACCGTCGTTATTTTGCGGGAGAACATGCGCCAGCGCGGGATGCGTTCAGAAGACGTTGCGTTCCGCACGGCGTTGGCCAACATGCGCTACGCACAGTGTACCGAAGAGGACATATCGTTGCTCTCCAGTAGAGTGTACTCTCCAGGCCGCTCATCAGGCGTACAATCCATGCGAGGTTTTGAGGAGGTGTCTATTATCACTACGCGCAATGCTCATCGTGATGCCGTGAACGAAGATAATGCCGAGCGTTTCGCTGCACGACACGGTCGTGCACTCCATTTCTTTCACTCCAAAGATACCTGGGGAAAGGTGAAAGACAGCGTATCGATTCGCAAGGCTCAACATGAATACCGTACTATCACTGACCCTGTGCGGACATCCAACAGAATTCCCGGGTCTCTGCAAGAGGCTTTATGGAGGCTCAGCCCTTCCATGTCCGAACACCACGCCGGGGTTCTTGCCTTGTGCGAGGACATGCCTGTGTTGTTAAAAACTAACGAAGCTACTGAGTTATGTGCAACTAATGGAGCCCCGGGAAGGGTCGCCGGCTGGGAATCACACAGCGATGTCGAGGGTCGTGAATACCTTGACGTTTTGTTCATTCGTCTTATCGACCCGCCTCAGACGGTCCAGCTAGACGGACTACCAGAGAACGTCATTCCGATTACTCGGCTCAAGCGTTCTGTGCGCTGTACTCTTCCCATCGGCGACATTACCATCAGCGTCCAGAGGGAACAGGTGCCGTGCCT
>MU278047.1:0-97369 GCA_022385765.1 Trametes cingulata
GTTTCCGAGGCAGTTCAGCTAGAGGAACGAGAGAGTCCCTTCTGCGGCTGACACGCGTCCCGTACACACCATCGCGCCAACCCACGGTCACGACAGCGCACAGCGGCGGCGGGTGGAGCAACTGGCAAAGAAAACGGCGGTGACGGTGGCCACTTTGAACATAAATGGGTTTGGCTCGCTAGTGAGCGATCATCCCGATAACAAATGGAATCGCCTGTACAGGATGATGAAGACCATGAGAATCGGCGTGCTCATGATGCAGGAGACGCACCTTACGGAAAGGCGGAAGGCGGATCTCCATCAAATGTTCGCTGGGCGCATTAAGATCCTCTACTCTGCACATCCGGATGCCCCGACACAAAAAGAAGGGGTTGCAATCGTGCTAAACAAAAGCCTAGTCAGCACAGAAAACGTGAAAGCGATTGTGGTTGTCCCCGGAAGAGCGCTTCAGATATCGCTGCCGTGGCGGGGAGGTGATATGAGAAACCTGCTCTGTATTTACGCACCGACCTCCGAAGGGATAACTGAGAGGAGAGCCTTCTTCCAGAGGGTGAAAGCCTTTTACGAAGCACGGCCGGAGACGCCACGGCCGCACCTCATGGCAGGGGATTTCAACAATGTCGAAGATCAGATAGATCGGTTACCGATGGCGCAAGAGGGGACGCATGACACGTCTCTTGAAGTCCTGGACGAGCTCAAAATGTCGCTAGGCCTTATGATAGCGGATGGTTGGAGAGCGACCCACCAGCACAAGTGCGACTACACCTTCTATAGGGGGACGGGACAGTCGGCAACGATGTCCCGGCTTGACCGCATATACGTGAAGCCGGAGACGTTCACTTTCGCCAGACAGTGGCAGATACGAGAAACCGGGCTGAAAACGGATCACAAGATGGTGTCCGTGCAGCTCACAGCCCCGAACGAACCTGTGGTTGGACCCGGAAGACCGGTGTTCCCGATACACCTTCTGAAGAACAAGGCGCTCGCGAAAGACATGAAAGCGAGGGGGCTGAAAGCGGTAGATGAGCTACGCGCCTTGAGCCAGGGGTACGCACCTCGCACAGAGATCCATAACCCGCAAACGATTCTGCGCGCCATGAAGGATGACTGGATGACGGCAGCGTGGCGGCTGGAGAAAGCTACTGTTCCCAAGCTTCTGAAGGAAATCGAAGAACTAAAGGAGGGGCTCCGGGTAGCAAAAGCCGAGAAGGAGACCTCGCAGATGGACCGGGCGAGCCATATAGGGGCCCTGACAGAGCAGCTCCAAAGATTGCAAGCGAAACGACTTAAGCAGATGCAGGACCGGGGGCGCGCAAAGCATAGGCTTGAAGGCGAGCGACCAACGAAGTACTGGAGCAAGCTCCACAAAGCGCAAGTACCCAGAGATCTGATACCGGCGTTTGAGCGAGAGGCCGCCGGGGGAATAGCGGGTCCCCAGAGCTTTGAAACAGATGCGTACAAGATGGCGGACATGGCACGTAAGCACCACAACGATATCCAGAGGGACGGACCAGAAGTCAGGTCACCCGAAGAAAGAGAGGCGGACATCCGTACAGCTCTAGAGAGCGTTGATGCCCGGGTCACGCAGGTGCAGGCCGAGGAGCTTGGGGCACCTGTCGAGAAAGACGAGTGCGAACTGGCGCTGAAATGCTCCAAGTCAGGAACGGCACCTGGGGTGGATGGAATCCAGTACGAAGTCTGGAAAACGATGCATGAACGCTTCAAGGAAGACTCAAGGCACCCGGCGAGGGTGCCTTTTGACGTGCTAGAAGTACTTACCAGGGCGTTTGTGGACATCCAGGCAAATGGAGTATGCGAGGCGACGGCCTTTGCGGAGGGCTGGATGGCGCCGATCTGGAAAGAAAAAGGAGAGAAAACGAAAATCGTTAACTACCGACCGATTACCCTGTTGAACTCGGATTACAAACTGATGACCAAAATCCTCGCGATCCGTCTCGCCGATGTCGCTGTTGATATTATACACCCGTCGCAGGCAGGCTTTGTACCGGGAAGGCGGCTTAGAAACCACACGCAGCTGGCACGCTTGATGATGCACTGGGCTGAGGCTACGGAAGAGAACGGCGCGATTGTGGCGCTTGACCAAGAGAAAGCGTACGATAGGATCGCACATGACTATCTCTGGCGAGCGTTGGAGGCTTTCGGCGTCCCGCCCGGTTTTGTGGGCATGGTGAGATCGCTGTATGCGAAAGCAGAAACATCAGTCATGATAAACGGGGCCCTGAGCGCACCGTATAAGGTATATCGGGGGGTACGGCAAGGAGACCCGCTATCGTGCCTCCTCTTTGACCTTGCGATAGAGCCGCTGTCAGCCATGATCAGGAAGTCAGACATACTAGGATATAACATACCAAACCAACTCGAAGCGCTCAAAGCGACACTTTTTGCAGACGACACGACAGTATATTTGGCGGCGGCTGACGATTTTGCGATCCTCCAAAGGGTGCTAGACACGTGGTGCTCTGCAGCAAAGGCGAAATTCAACATACAAAAGACTGAGATCATCCCTATCGGGTCGAAGGAGTACCGGCGGACCTTCGTCACGACCTACAAGGAAACCGGAGCATGGGGTAACTACCCGCAAGGGGTGCACGTTGCGAGCGAAGGTGAAGCAGTACGAATCCTGGGAGCCTTCCTGGGCAATGGCATAGGTGACTCTGCAGTCTGGTCCCGCACAATGGGGAAGCTCACCGATACCCTGGAAAAATGGAAGCATGGGAAGAAAACATTCGAAGGGAAAAGGCACATCGCGCAGATGACCTTCGGTAGCATGACGCAGTTCCTAACGGACGTGCAACGAATGCCGAACACTGTTGTGAAGCGACTCACTAAGATACTGCGCAGCTACTTGTGGGATGATCACCGTAATACGCCGGTCGGACTCGCACACCTGCAACTGCCCTTCGACAGGGGAGGATACAATATCCTAGACCTAGAAAGTCGTAACGAGGCAATTGATATAACATGGCTTAGAACTTACTTAACCCTGGGTACGAAACGGCCTCTATGGGCGTCCGTGGCGGATGGCCTTTTCGCTCTGCACGTCCCTAAAGACTGCAGAGTCAAAGACCCGGAGCTCAGAATCAATACCTTCCTACAGCATTGGAAGCCGAAACAGAGTGCCCTCCCGCCAGAATTGAAGGCGATGTACACGGTGGCCAAGAAGTATGGCCTGCGTATGGAAGGCCTTGCGTTCTCGAAGAAAATACTCCGGCAGCTCCCGATGTGGGATCACCTGCAAATTGATCCTAAGGCGTGCAGTAAACTGGAGACGGCCTCATCAGTGGTGAAATGCCTGAAAGACAAGCATAGAGCACGAACGGTGGGCGACTTCGAGATGTTGGCTGATCTGATGAACCGCCCTGGACACCAACCGACATCCAGATGCACGTGCAACGCGTGCGAACGGATGATCACAGAGATGCGATGCGCCCACCCGCACCGGTGCTTCCTGAGAGCAAAAGCGTACATGGACGCCTTGCCGCCAAAATGGGACCCGCGAGGTGAACACCCCGAAGACTATGAAGAGGGGCAGATGCGGGAGAAACTCACTCAAGGAGTCGAAAATGCCCGAATCTTTGACCGAAGAGTCACCACGCACGGGATAGTGGGAGATGTCTTCCGAATCTTTACTGACCGGGATCAGCCACTCTGTAATGAGCGACTCCAGATGAGGCTCACCTTAGAGGACCCTCAGGAGCAGATAGTTGCAACTGATGGGTCGTGTATAGACAACGGGTGCCGGGACGCGAGAGCCGGGGCGGGTGTCTTCATAGAAGACGGTGATGAGAGAAACCTGAGTGTGCGAGTCCCACCAACCCTCCCACAGTCTAATCAAGTCGGAGAAGCGGTGGCGACACTTCTCGCCACGCGCACCCTGCAAAGTAGCGTTAATGTGGTGCAGGAAACCGACTCAAAGACAGTAATGGATGCGCTTACCCGCTACCGCGCCAAACACGAAGACACTGGCTTCTTCCTACAGACTAACGGCCAGCTAACGCGAGTAATCATCGCAGCGCTACGCGCGAGACAGGCGCACACAGCCTTTCAATGGGTTAAGGGCCATAGTGGCCATCCAAGGAATGAAGGAGCGGATAAGCTCGCTGGTCTAGGAGCTTTATTAGAGCACGGCGACCCTATAGACCTAAAGATCAGCGCTGCCTTGAGCGTAACGGGCGCGAGCCTGATGGCGACCTCACAAAAATTGTCCTATAAGGCCATACGCCAGGGGAAGAATGCTAAAACGGAAGAAAGGAGGAGCACCATGGTGACGATGCGACGTGTGGTGGAAGCGCTACGCGAAGCCTGCGATGTGGACGCCACAGACAGGGCGGTCTGGAATGCCCTAAGGAACCCGTACATCACCCGTGAATGTAGGCAATTCATGTGGCGAACGATGCACGATGCGTACATGGTAGGCAACCACTGGCTGCGCCCCACAATGCCTGATGAATTACGAGAAAGAGCGGAGTGTAAGATCTGTGGCGAGCTAGAGACACTTGATCACATACTCTTTCATTGTGAAGCGGTAGGAAGAGAGCGTACCTTTACCTGCCTATATGATCTATGGACTCAGACGAAAGCACCCTGGCCCGGAACATCCTGGGGCACGCTACTGGGAGCAGCATGCGTGACACTCAAAAATAGGCATGACGAGCGGCAGTTCTGTGCGGAGAGGCTGTGGACTATTCTGGCATCAGAGTCACTGCACCTCGTTTGGAAGCTCAGGTGCGAAAGAGTAATACAGAATGATGGACGGCAGTTCAGTGAGCGGGAAGTGGAAAACCGTTGGTACGCAGCGATTGACAGGCGGCTCCAGTTGGACCGCCAGGCAGCGATGCCGTCCCTGGGTAAGCAAGCGCTGAAAGCGTATGATGTGGACCTAGTGTGGAACACAGTGGTTGAAGATAGAACCAATCTCCCCTCGAACTGGGTTACGGATAGCGGGGTTTTAGTGGGTATCAGGAGAGGCCGATGACGGTGCGCTTCTTGCGCATCGAATGATTCCTTCCTTTCCTGGAGTCCCACACTCTGTGCGTAAAGCATTTCCTCGCGGTGAACTTGACATTGGCTATCTCGTATCGGCTACCTGCCCTCCTGTTTCTGCCGGGGCCCCACCCTGGCTGACTCACCAGCGCGTCCGCCGAGAGGCAATCGGTCTGCACGGCATGCCCCACTGGGGATCACTGCAGCCCAGGACAACATGCGCTCCACCAAAAAAAAAAAAAAAAAAAAAAAAAAAAACAATACGACATGTGGATGTCTGAACCCCTCAAGCGCAAACCGCGCATCGATATCAAGCTCGCAGCGAGACCGCTCAGCTCGCGTGCATCGCCCCGCGGTACTTGGCGACCTTGAGCCACATCTCGGGCTTGCTGCTGTGCTGGCCGGCACTGGGGTAAATGACCCCGGAGTGGTTCCAGACGACGGGCTTGTCGGGCGAGAGCTCGAAGGTGAAGTTGGCGAGCAGGAGGGAGAGGACGATTTCTGTGTGGGGCGATGGGCTCGTCGTTAGCACGAGGGAGGGGGGAGGATACGTGGAGGTTTGGTACGCACTCATTTCGAGGAGGGAGAACTTGAAGCCGCTGAGAGAGGGAGGAATGAGGTTAGGATGCGGGCTTTGAGAGCAATAGCGTATGTACGACGCACATGCATGACCGTCCGCCGCCGAGAAAGGTCATCCTACCACATACACGCGTGAGCGCGACCATCTCGTTCACTCCCTTATGCAAACACGTACAGATGCGCATACACCCCAGGATTCGGCGTCCCCTCGACAGCGCGGGGCAAAGGCTCGAGCCACCGTTCCGGCTTCCACTCGTCCGCGTCTTCGCCCCAGAGCGCCTTGTTGCGGTTGCACCCGGAGACGGACATCATCACGATGGTGCCCTTGGGTATGAATACGCTCTCGACGGGTGAGCCGTCGGTGCCTCGGATGGGTTCGGAGAAGGGTAGGGTCGTGTCGCGGTACGCTCTAGGGACCAGTGGTCAGCAACACTGTAAGCCACTGGCCTGACATCAATGGACATACTGGCGGTACATCATCGGCGCAGGGGCATAGCTGTCAACCGAGTGAGGGAAGACGCAAGGCAAAGGGATGCCACTGCTCACCAGCGCAGCGTCTCCTTGCACACGGCGTCCAGGTAAGGCAACCCGTGCAGCGCGTCGTACGTCAGATCGCTCCCGTCGCATGCTGTCAGGATCTCTTCTCTGAGCTTCGCCTGTGCGTCGGTCCGTTCGCAGAGCACATGCAGTGTCCTGGCTAGGGCGTTCGTAGTGGTGTCGGTCGCGGCGAACAGGAGCGTCGAGACTTGAGCGATGAGTTCGTCGTCGGGGAGCTTGTCGCGTTCGGAGGCCGCGCTGTTCGCCCTCACTGCATATCCGTCGTCCTTGTGAGTTCAAGCACGCCCTCTGAAGGAGATTTGCGGGATCACGCACGCAAGATGCTGATGATATCTTTGCCAATGCCGATATCGCCGTTCTGGAGCGCCATCTTCTTCTGTTGGATCACCTCCGAAGACCTCTCGTGCAATGTCTCCGAGACCTTGCGCAGCTCTTGTATAGTGCGAAGCGGGCTGTGGTTGACGAACCACCTCGCAGCGGAGGGAAGGCCCATCTTGCGTAGGAGAGTGATCGCTTGGTGATACAGCATCGTCTCGGGTGCGAAGAATAGAGGACTGGCTTCGTTAGAGATGTCTTGGTGATTCAGGGAGAGGAGCCAAGGCTTACACGAAGTTCTTCACAGCGGCGGCAAAGGCATCTGGTGTGTTGTCGTCCACAAGTGGATCGAAGGAGTGACCGATACCCGCTTGAGCTATTAGTTCGAGTGCAGTCCTGCCCATCCAATTCAGCGTGTCGATCACTTTCGGTCCGTCTTCCACGCGCTTGGAGAGAGCAGCCACCAGCTTCGACATCCGGCAGTCAGTGTGCGGTGATTGGCACTTTTGGATCAGGATGCTTACCTTGTGCGTCACCTCGTAGAACACTGGTGTCATCTCCGCGACGTGTTTGGTGGAGAAAGGAGGCTGAAGCATCCTCCGTTGCTTCCTGTGAGTCTCTCCTGATTGTGTATAAGTAAATGTCCGCCAGCATCTGACTTACGTGGAAGGCCGAACGCACCAGATACGCCAATCAGACCAGGACCGAGGAAGTAGTTGTTGCCTCTGCGCATCTCGCATTAGCGACGTGCTCGAAGCAACCTGCAATCTGAGCTCACTGGGTGAACCACTCCAGCTCATCCCAAGAGGCCCCGTCCTTTGACAAGACGCTATAGATTGCCGCTGGATCATATATGTACAACCAGTCCTTCTGCGTTTTGGGGCAACTTTCGATCAAAACACAGTCGTAGAAGGTGGCGTGTACTCACGCCCAAGGGGCCTTTCACTCTGGTAACAGAGCCGTATACGGTTTCCAGCATCCTGAGGAAACCGGTGGCATCTTGCGCGGACATCTTCGCGACATGACCTGTTTGCGCTACACTGAGGTCCTGATGATGGCAGACTATCCTGACAGTGACAGACGTACCTGATAGCCAGGAGTCTGCTCGCGGCCCTGGGATCTTCGCGAGAGGCGGAGCCGGTCGCGAGAAGCGCCACAGCAGCCAGCCGAGAACGCCAGCGATCGGTATGAGCAGTGGCAACATGTTGTGCAGACAGGAAGACCAAAGGAGGGCGATCTCAGTCATTTGATGTGTGCTATATATGCGCACGGCTCGCTTGAGAGGGCGCCTGATACGAGGACTGAGTGGATGCCCATGTCGTTCTCGGTCTCATTCGGCAAACCTGAAGGCTTTCTTCCTAATAATCACACGATTAGTAGTCCTCTATAAGTCCGCATGCACAGGTCATTGAGAGCATTCAAGTCACGCACATCAGGTGCGAGCGGCCCACTGCTCCTGGAGTCACCCAAACGAGCGAGCATGGCCCCGTGTGCTCTATTGATGTGGGTGCAGTACCTGCGGTGTGAGTGCACATCACGCGTTCCTAGCCTAGAAGACGGCTCGGCACCTGCCGATAACGTGCAAGGATCGGCAAGTAGTCAACGCATATATCCCTGGCCGCAGCGATCCACTGTGTGTCAAGTCAGCGAACACGAAGGCTGCAAGTCGATTTCGACATACCGAACTCGTGTAAGAAACTGTCGCGACATACCAGTGCCAGGGATCCTGCGCGGCCGGCCGCGGGGAAATCTGGGATCCCTCAAGTACGCACGCGAAGCACATCCTGACGAAACCGACAAGCAGAGGGCCGAGGCCTCCTTCAAGCTTGAGTCAAGCTCAAGAGCTCGAGCCTGAGTCAAACGTTCGAGTACCCATTGACACCCATCACCGCGGGTGCTGGGATAGCTGGCCCGAACGTGCTCGGGGTGTTGATGTTGGATAGGGATGTCACCTCTTTTCGTTAAGTGTGGCTGGTGAAGCTGCGACGAAGGGATTGATTAGATAGGGGAAACATGCACTGTAGGTCGCTGAGCAGATCTGCGAGAGTTGGCAGCAGGAGCGAAGGAGGGAAAACAATCACAAAACACCCGTAAACACCTGAGCGCCTCTCGCGATCGCGTAGACGCCTATTCTGTTGTCTGCAGACTCGCAACCGTCATGCGATCCCTACCCTCTTCTTCATTTCTTTGAGGCAGACGTCGGAGGACGGAGAAAATGGATCACTTGTTAGGAGTCCAATTCACGTGCACACCTCATGACACCGAGCCATGGTGTATGATGCAGGCCTCCAATACATGGTCCTGTGGTTCGACTTCTCTCAGCTCAGCAGACGGATCCGCAGTGCCTCGCAACTCTGAGCCACATCTCGGGCTTGTTGCTTGTCTGCCCGAGGGTCGGATATATGACTCCAGAATGGTTCCAGAAGATGGGCTTGTCCACGCATGGCTCAAAGGTGAAGTTAGCCAGCAAGAGGGTAAGGACAACCTCTGTAAATGAGATCGTTAGTCGTCGACGAACTTGCTAGGACTCTTGGAGCATACGCACTCATCTCGAGCAGTGCGAACTTGAAGCCGCTGATAGGAGCATGAATCAATGCCTGCAGGTACGTTAGCTCAAGGATACTTACATGCAAGATCGGCCACCGCCAAGGAATGTCAACCTGTGCGTGGTGAGACGTTCTGTGAACGAGTTCACGAGCAAAATGAGATCAGACATACAGATGCGCGTAGACGCCGGAATTCGGTGCTTCTTCGACTGAGCGCGGCAAAGGCTCGAGCCACCGTTCTGGCCTCCACTCGTCCGCATCGTCTCCCCAGAGCGCCTTGTTGCGGTTGTATGCGGAGAGTGGTAAGACGACCGTCGATCCTTTGGGCATGAACACGCTCTCGATGCGCGACCCGTCGGTGCCTGTGACGGGCTCCGAGAATGGTATAGTTGTGTCTCGGTACGCTCTGCACTTCGCGTCAGCGAAAGTAAGAGCGTGCATCTATAGAGAGGAGTCTCACTGGCGATAGAGTTGAGGCGCGGGAGTGTAGCTGTATGATGGGCTCAGATAATTGGACGGGTGACCTGGAAACTCAATATACCATCTCAGCGTCTCTTTGCAGACAGCGTCCAGGTATGGAAGCCCCTCCAGTGCCTCATACGGGAGGTCGCTTCCGTCTCGTGCATTGATGATCTCCTTGCGAAGCTTCTCCTGCACGTCAGGATACTCGGAGAGTGCGTGCAGCGTCCTTGAGAGCGCGTTGGAAGTCGTGTCAGTGGCTGCATATAGAAGTGTCCTAGGTACTACGTGCTCAGTGAAAGGGGGCGCTAGATCTCTCTGGCTGCTACTCACGTTATCTGACCGATCAGTTCGTCATCCAGAAGCTTTTCACGATCATCCGCAGCGCTGTTCGCTCTTACTGCATCCCGAGAATGTCAGCAATAGTGGACTGATGGACAGGTCTCCGTCACCTACACAGTATAGAAAGCGCATCCTTCTCGCCGCCAAGGCCATCATACGCCAATGCGGCCTTCTTCTGCTGGATGACCTCAGTTGACTTGTGTTGCAATGTCCGGGAGACGGCACGCAGTTCCTGTATGGTACGAAGAGGGCTGTACTCGACGAGCCACCGCGCGACAGAGGTAAGTCCCATCCTGCGTACCCAGGAGGTCACTTGATGATACGCCAGTGCCTCTGGTGCGAACTCCAGTGGCCTAAAGACGCGTTAAGAGGAGAGCCGACGGCTCCTGAACTTGTAAGAAATACGTACAGGAACTTCTTGATAGCTTCGGCAAAGGCATGCGGGGGGACGTCTTCCGTAAGCGGATCAAATGAGTGTCCGATCCCTCCTTGCGCTATAAGCTCCAGCGCGGCACGGCCAGTCCAGCTTAAGACGTCCACGTCGGCTGGACCGTCGACAACGAGTCTCGAGATCGCAGTCACTAACTGAGTGAATACGCTAGTGCTGAGCGAGGGTCCTGACTTCGGTATTGGCGAGCTCGTACCTTCTTCGTGACTTCGTGGAAGAGAGGTGTCATCTCCTTGATCTGCTTAGCAGAGAATGCCGGCTGGAGCATCTTGCGTTGCTTTCTGTGAGCGGTTCCTGCATAGCGGTCAAAGTCCGCATTGTGGGCCTGACCACACGAGGCAACAGGTGCGGGAAGCTGAGCGTACCTGCGACGCCGACCAAACCGGGGCCAAGGAATGCGTTGTTTGCACTGCGACGCAACGACGTCAGTTACGACATCGCGAAGGCGGACATTGCACGCATCCTGACTCAATTAGCCAGCCCATCTGATCCCAGCTCGCCTGATCTGTCGAAAGGATAGAGTGTACTGCCACTGGGTCGTAAACGTAGAGCCAGTCCTTCTGCAAACACGAAGCAATGAGACTCGGACCGTGCCACAGGCATGATGACCAAGACAGGTATACTCACCCCTAGAGGTCCTCGGAGTCTGACGACCGAGCCATACACGCCCTCGAGCATCTTCAGAAACCTGGATGCGTCGCGTGCAGATAGCGCTGCGACATGTCCTTCTCGAGCGTTGGGTAACAGGGCCGGCGTACGTCGGCACATATCGTGGACTTACCTGACAACCAAGACTTGGCCGAAGGGCCGGGTATCTTAGCCAAGTTCGAGCATGGCCACAAGAGTCGCCGTACTACCCAAGCACCAGTTACGATGAGGAGCAAGAGGAGTATGTAGTGCATCGCGTGAAGAGGAGCAGATGCGTCCAGCCGTTCAGACCAGTGCAAACTATGTCAGGAGAGCGCGAGCCTTTAAATGTGTAGAGCTGTCCTCATACTGCGCAACTGACATAGTTTCTACCAGTATTCGGTAGGAAGCATGGTGCGCTCTCGGCTCACTCTGTGGCAGAGGGGCTCCCAAGGGCGGTGGGTCAGCCATACACGTGTCGAGATAGGAGGTGGACGTGCTACGCACCGGTTGCGGGACATGTAGCGGAGAGTCACATATGGTCATCGGATGGTACATACCTTGACCTTCTAGTCCACATCGTGGCGGATATCACTGGCAGTGCAGGCACGCCACCGCCGTGCTCGTGTGAAGGCGCGCCGTAAGGAGTAGAATGTAGTGATGGCCATGCTATGTAAGGCCAGCGGTAGTGTCACCTGGTGATATTGACGTTCGGGACAAAGACCCGGAAAGTCGACGTTAATGGTAGGCTGTCTGGCAAAGCCGGACTCGGAGCAGTGCAGCCACACAAGCGGCAAATACTGACAAATACGCGCTTGTACCGGAGTTCATGCATTCATGCTCATAAACCGTTTTCTACCGTCTTCCATGACCGCGCCCTGTTGCGCCCCGTCTTCAGGACTTTGGGCTGTGAGGACGCGATGAAGATCGTGGAAGTGAGAGAAACCCGGTCCGATGGACTTCTGCAAGTCGACCCGCCAACTCCCGGAAATCCCACCCGCTGCTGCTCAGCGCATCGCTTCTGCGACATCAGCTCATGTGGGAGGCACGGCGAAGGGACCCGGGAGGTTCTGCGGTGGTGGACGCGCCATGGTCAGTCACACCCGGTTAGTGCTAGCGCTCCGTCTGGGACCGTTCGACATTGTCGTATCGTGATACGCGAGAACCCAGTCGACGCGAGCTGCAGCTGGGAAATGTGCCAGACGTGGCACATTGGGTCAGTACTAGGCCAACACGGCGACATAGATCAACGTCCGCTCGCGAGTCGCGCCAATATGTGCTGGTGGACACATCGAAAGCTAAGTGGGACAACATACGCATGCCTGGTGGAGGACAGCTTTCCTGGACGATCTCGCACTGCGTCGCTCGTCCCGTACATATGTACATAATGTAGTCGGAGCTGCCTGTCAGCCGCTGAGGTGTTGTGCACCTACTGAGATGTTCATTCGCCAGATTCATTGGATGTGTGTGCCTACCATGCACACGCCAGCTGGCCAACTCGGCGTCTTCATCTTGACTTTCCTTCGACCATCGCAGAACATTGACATGGAGCATGGCGGAAGGCGACGATGAATGCGAATTGCTGGCTGTATGTGGTGAATATCACATAGAAGCTCGAGGACGGGATTGCTGTGATATATGAACGTCGTCTCACCGTTGTCGACAGCCTGCCCAGCGCGCAGATGGAGGCAGATGGACGGCGTCTTCGGGGGCATTAGTCGGCATGACGAACATGCACCCTCCGTGCGGACGGTCACGCGCACCGCCGTCTCGACCTTCGCAAGTCCGCGAAGGGCGCACCACAGAGGCATCAACTTTCCCAAGGAGTGGACATTCGGCACAGACCGCGGGCCAATCGGCCATCTCGGCGCAGGCCCTCTTTCGGTCCCGCACCATATCCGCGCCTTCTTGCACGCCAGGCACGGCCCGCGAGTGGGCAGACGCGACGGGAGAGTGCCGCGCACGGACGCCAGAACGCAGGAAGCTGCTGGGGGCGGTGTGCGCGGGTGCACTACGCTCGAATGTTGGCCCCAGTGCGTATGTGCGCTGCTGTACTCGAGAGTACAGATGAATGGCAAAAGCACCGCGGTCTGGCCCGTGCGTCCTGCTGATAGAATCGAACGTTGTTTGAGCCTGCGTGTCGGTGCATCAGATATTCCAGCAGCTGCTCGCTCACTGGGTGCCGGCGAAAGGTGGGATCAGCACGTCTGCGCCGGCAGCTGCTGCAGATTGGGTTCGCAGGGCGAACAATTCGCGCGCGGGCGGCCGCCATGGGTGGGCAGGAAGTGCTTACTTGCGCGATGCTGCGATGTCCGCTTATCCCGTGGATATTTCGCGTCAGGACGTATGTCATTCGCAGTGGGGGCTGGTGGGGCTGGAGAAATCGGAGTTTAGTGCATAGTCCGTGGACCATGTCCGCGCGTCGTGGCTGCTGAGCGTGCGCCGTCGTGCGGTTCGCGGTGAAGCGATGGGACTGAAGGCGGACAAGGCGCGAGCGGTCGAGGTTATATTGGCTGCGGAAGCGAGGGCTGGTGCGCATGGCGACCGAGGCAAGGATGGGCCGAGCGCCCGCTGGGGTTCGCACGGCGACGTTCCTAGTTACCGGAAAAGGGAATTTTTGCGAGGGTGCGAAAATGGGCGGGGGAGTGTGGGCGGGAGCAGTTGTGCGGTGGACGGTGGAGTGTCGGAGCGTCTGCAACTCTCATCTGCACCGTTTCGTGGCTCTTTCGTGGTGCTCGTCTGCTCTGCCTTCCTGGAGACTCGGTGGAGGTCGTGCTCCGTGCTGTGTCCTGTCGCTCCTTGCTTGGTTAGACTTTCTCTCGAATCGGAATCTCAGGCTGCTTGCTTCCGTCCCGGTGATCTGGCTTCCTGGTCCACGGCACGCTGAGCTGACCGCTCCCTGACGTCCACGCTCTGCATGTCCAGCAGACCCGCCTATTCCTCCATCTCCTCCACCGCGGAGCCGCTCCTCACCGCTCGTTCAGACCGCAGCGCCCGCTACTGCTGCCACCAATCTCTGACGCCAACGCCGATGATCCCTCTTTGAGTCTCGTCGACGTCTTCTCCCTACCAAACGCCTACCTCACCATCCGACATCGTAACCATCCCGACGCGACTGTCAACGCGCGTGCCGCTCTTGAGCATGCGCTTGTCCTACCCGCAAGCTAACTCGGAATGCAGTAACAACTCGAGCAGTTCACCTACCCCTTCCTCCTCCTCCACCCCCGCACCACACCACCCAGACTACCCACCACGCACAGGAGCCTCGTCGTCCAACTCGTACGCCCGCTGTCTTTCACCGTCCCGGCCTTGCACGCTCCCTGGAGAGCGTCGCGCACCAAGTGGCCGTAGTCTTATTCACGCTGGACGCACTCGTCCCGAAAAGCTTCGGGCGTCCCCTCCTTCCCCCACACGACAATCCTCGACCGTCGATCGTAATCGACACAGCTCGCGATCGAGCATGCACTTCTCGTCCTCCTATTCGGACTCGGGAATGTGCGGAAAGTGCAAAGGAACGTGCGGTGCATGGCCAGGTTCTCGGTGAGTCTTGCTCCTCTTTCATAGTCCTGCCACCCTCCTGTCTTGGGGACGTGCCTTGTCCTTCAACCTCCTTCTTCCCCCTTCGTTCCAGTGCCGCGTCCCTTGGCGGGGCCTGTGGCACTGTGGCTCTGTCGTTGCGCGTGTGCTCATGCCCCCCTTGCATTTCCAGGTCGATGCTCCGCTGGTCCGCAGTACTTGCGCTCTTTCTCCTCAGCGTTCCGTCCGTACCTCGTGTGCAAGCAGGTGTCGTTCCGTCGTTCGCGCGCCTCGAAGCGAGCCATTCCGCATCTGTCATTTTGCCTTCATCTCCGTATGAGTCCGGCGCCTTCGCAACCATTCCTTGGTGGAGACGACAAGCGACGGACCCCGATGGCGGCAGCAGCGACGGCGGTAGCGGCGCAAGTTCGCCGACGAGCGCAGCGACCTCTGCTGCGACGTCGCCCGCGTCGATCACCTCTGCGAGCACTGACGGATCTAGTTCGGCTCCCACCTCGGACGGCTCCACGGCAGCAACCTCTGCATCCTCGGCGAGCTCGTCCGTGGACACTGCGACCACGACCCCGCCGCCAACGACGAGCGTATCGTCGTCATCCTCTGCACCTCAAACGACACCAACAACGAGGACCACCGCGCCGGCACCACCGCCGCCCACCACTGCGAGCGATTCGGACTCTATATCGAGCAGTAGTACCTCAGCGGTGCGTTTTTCCTCCCGTTCTCATTTTTCGTCCGTCCGCTCATCACGGTCCTACCGCCCTCTGTCCGCTTGCAGACGACGAGCACCACATCGACATCGGTAAGCTTGCCGATATCTGTGCCGACGTCAATTTCGCTTCAGACGTCACTGACTTTGACGTCGTTCTCGTCCATCTCTTCGCTGTCCCTGTCGTCGCTCTCGCTTTCCTTGCCGTCTACCACCACCTCGATTTCGCAGACCACCGCGGCCACTTCGACGACTACGACTGGCGAATCGACTAGCTCGACCTCGGCCACATCAATCTCGTCCACCTCGGCGCCAACATCGGGTTCGACTTCCTCGAGCTCAAATGGGAGCACCAGCTCTACGTCGGTCACCTCCGCCTCAACAACGTCGGGTGCAACTACTTCTGCCACAGTGACGTCGCAGTCCTCGGAGGTCACTAGCACAAGAATGAGTTCATCGTGAGTACCCGTTTTGGTCCCCAATTTTCTACTCCACCATCCGTGCATATTGCATACGAACGCGCTGCCTATTCGGTGGCATAGCGTTCATGGCATGACGTTCGCTTCATTTGCCTACGCCTATGCCTAAATACACGTGCTTCTGGGCGCGTGTGTGCTTCCTTGCATTACTTGGGCTAAGATCCGCGTTCCACGCTGGACTCTTACCATATATTGGTTCATAGTACTTCTGCTACGACCGCGGTCACGTCGACCACGACTTTGGCCTCGTCGTCCTCAACGGAGGTGTCAACTAGTAGCACCTCGGAGTCGTCTTCTTCCACCTCCATCTCCACTTCCGCTACCACTACGTCCTCATCTGCCCCCTCATCCTCAACTACTACTACGACCGACACCTCTTCCTCCAATACCTCTTCATCCACGTCTCTCTCCACTACCACCGACACCTCTTCATCCACATCATCCTCATCGGCCATGTCCTCCACCTCATCTACCACCTCTGTATCTTCGTCCACGTCTGTCACGTCTTCCTCTTCCTCCGGCACGTCTAGCACAACCACCTCGAGTGGTACCCTTACGAGCACATCCACGTCTTCTGCGACCGTCACGACTTCTTCCTCTGCTGCATCTACGTCTCCCTCTGGCTCCCTCTCTACCTCCCTCTCTAATACGCTCCCTTCCGCATCCACGGGCTCCTCTGACACTGCCTCCAGCACACCTGCGTCCCAGACCACCTCGTCAGAAGCCTCGTCGACATCGGTCATCATTACGTCCTCCCGCCCAGTCTTGGGACCAAGCTCTTCGTCGACGACGACCCTCATGGGTGTCACCACCAAGTTCACGACTGTGGTCGAGACGACGATTTTCACCTCGGACGGCCGGACGCGCACGAGCACATTCACCACCGTCGTCCCCACCGGCACGCTCATTCCGAACCAGAACAACGCCAACGGCAACATGTAAGCCTTTTCGGCGAACTACGTGTCTCCAACGGCTCACGCATCTCTTTGTAGCTTTGCTCACAACAAAGGTGCGCTGGCGGGACTGATCATTGGCGTGATCGCGTTCGTCGGTCTCATCGCTGCGTGGGCGACCTTCGCCTACCGCCGCCACCGCATACACCGAGCGCAAGCCGAGGCAGCCGCAGCGGCTCTCAGCCGCGGAGGCGGAGGGACTCGCCCGTTCGTGCTGGACGAGGAAGATGACGAGGACGGCGCGACGCGCTTCGTGGGCACCGGCCCCGTCTCGCGCCCACCAGGAGGCAGCGGCGCGATCTACGACCGCCTGAGAGGAGGCAACACGATGGAGTCCCCCACGGGCGAGGACGGCGGGATCAGCCCCGTCGGCGATGCCCGGAGCCAGGACGACGCAGGCGGGGGAGTCGCAGGGTTGGCCCCGGTGCCCATCGTCGGCGCCGGGGAAGACGCTTCGCTGATGCACCCCGCAAATCGCTCTGCTGCGGACATCACGCTCCCCACGGCAGAGCCCGACGTCGCGGATGCGGAGATGGGCGTGCTCCCGCCCCTGAGGCCGCCACAGTCGCCGACGCGCTCGGTCTCGTCGCGTCCGTCGTCAGGGCCAGGACCCGAACCGGCAGCTTGGCTCGGCGGGCGCGCGGTGTCGTACAGCTCGCTGCGCAGCCCCGGCCCTGCGGATGCGACGTTCAAGACGGATGCGGCTCAGCCGGCGTCGCCGACCAGCCGGTCGTCGATCTACTCGGACGAGGCCATGTCGAACTTGGGTCATATTCTGTCGAATCCGGACGCCCAGATGGCCGCTGCAGCCGCCGGCGCTCTAGGCGCTGCGTACACCAGTAGGAACGGCAGCTTGTCGTCGCATGGCCACGGTGGATACGTCTCTGGCTCGTCCGCGCACGGACACGCTGGCGCAGGCGGCTCTTCCTCTGGCGGACATGGCTCTTCGAGCGGACACAAGTCCGGTACGGGATCGTCCTCAGGCCACATGCGCTCATCGGTGACGGCGAGCACGCACGGCCACACGCCTCTCGTCCCCCCAGCCCGCTCGAGTCTGCTACCCACGCAGACGCAGCCACCAGAAGCGCCGCCTTCGTCGTACCGTGACGTTGGTGATGAAGACGGCAACCGGTCTCCCACCAGCCAGCGCCGTATGAGCAGCTTCCTCGGACGTTCCCTGCGCGGCCTTCGTATCCGCAGTGCACGACCATCGGTGTCGTCCCTCACGGGAGGGTCTGCGCCAGCCACGGCTGCGGTCTCCCCTGCGGCGTCGACAACGCTCCTCGCGAGCCCGCGTCAATCGCTCTACGACCCGTCGAGCGTGCGGACGTCCATGTTCCGCCCACAGTCGCCGGTCCTAAGCTCGCTGCCTGAACCAGCGTTCCCGCAAGTCCAGACGGTTCAGGCTGCTGCTGACGCTGCCGTGATACCTCACATTGGGCACGTTGGGCCTGTTCTGGGCCCGCATGCGGTGACTGCAAGCGGAGCTCCCGTATGGCCTGGTCTCGGGCCTGCGCGTGGACAACCGGCAATGCCAAGTCCGGCGTTGACCGAAGGCTCGAGTGTAAATGCGCCCGAGGGTCTGCTCGATCCGCGGATAGCGACGAGGCCAGGGATGGCGAGTCAGGGTGCGCTGAGCTTCAGAGATGACATGGATTACTCGAGGCCAATCGGAGGGGTGAGTTTGTCCATGTTATCACTCTTTGAGATTGGACTAACACCTGTGGTGCAGTGGGTCAACAACAGGCAGTACAGCCGGACGACGATCCAGACGGTATCGACGACGCGCGACTCTCCACGTCGCCCTTCGCTCGAGTCGCGTGATACCCAGGCGACCGGGACAGAGACCGTGCACCCGCACGTCGATCCCGCAGGACCGTCCACACCAGGACCGTCCACGGCCGAGTCGTAAGCTGCTCTGCCTCCCTCTGTGTTTCGTGAATCGTAGAGACTTTCTGTTCTCGCTTATTTGGGCTGCGCGCGTACGCTTTTCTCCCCACCCTCCACACACGCATACCTCCCACCCTGCAATCTTCCCCGTTCGCACATTTCCCCGTTGCCCGTCCGCTAGACTCTCGAGACACATACACACGCACGCTTACATGCTCGCCGTCGTTCCTTACTCACGTTCCTTGCCGGCCGCCGATCGTCTCAGCTAACTGCCAGCAGACCTGACTTGACCTCGCTCCTGTGTTACCCGCACAAAATCGCGCGCGCGTCTCTGCGTCGACGACCGATTACCCCTCCCCCGCTACCCCCTTACCCAGCCCCCTTACTGTACACACCGCGCTAACTCCTGTCGTTCGCCCCTGCTCGCGCTATCGTGATCCGCTTCGAGTCGTTACGTTCCGTGTATACCCCTCCCCCATGACTTTCTCCTCCCCGGCGGCGGCCCCAGCGCGGCGAGGCCTGCGTCTCCGGGCGCACCCTTGCTGCCGCTCTTCGCTTGTCGTCGCCGCGGGACTCGGACCCCCCCGAACTATACTTCGTACTGCGTACATGCTACTATACTTTGTGTATCTCTATTTGCCCAGACTTTCTGTCATGCCCATACACGCGTTATGACGTTCCCAGTAGAACAAAAATATAGCTGATAAACTAGAGCGCCCTCTTAGGCGTTGACGGACAACCGGGCTGTTGGAGTTGAAGGTGCGTCTTCCAGCTATTGGTATCAGCTGTCTTCGAGATTCCTGTGTGATAGGAGTGTTCGCAAACTGTCCGCGCGACATGGATGGTATTGGGTACGCAAGTACTGCCGTCAATCCAATGCCACTTAAAACATTGACGGATGTAGCTCTCCATGTCCGCGCCTACTGCTGCTACAGTTACTACATGAGGTTCGTGACTTCCGCCCGGATCTGCGGACGCGTTACCTATGATGCTTCCATCATGCTTCCTCTCTATTCTCGCCTTACAGCCAGCCTCTCGCTTTGAAGTCATCCAAGGTATCCTTCGTTGTCTCCTCCAGAGTCCTGAACTTGACACCCAAGAGCCGCCGCTCCTTGTCAGGAGAGTAACGGATAAGGTGGTTTGCCTTGGACGGGTCATAAGCTGTGTTACCAGCGGGAAGGCGGCTGTCAAGGCGATGCGCAGCCAATACTGCACCGATACAGGTGAGCTTGGACGAGCTTCGACTGATGGAAATCCAGACTCACCGAAATCCTGCCACTTGTAGGGCCCAGCGCTGACGATGATGCGTTCGCCTGCAGCTTCGGGTTTCGTGATAGCGAGGACATGCGCCTGTGCGAGGTCACGCACGTCGACGTACGACGATCTGAGGCGTGCATCCCGTCAGCTCATTCTGCAGTATCGGGAGTCTGCGGCGTGGGCACCACGGAGGTGACACTTACCCGACGCTGGCCAGTGCCTCGTTGTCCAGCTTGCTCTTGACCACAGTCAGGTACCACTCGCGCGCGGACTCGTTCAGGTTCTCGGGCCTGTCCACCTCATGGATGACTGGTCCGAACACGAACGGCGGGTTGAGCACGACGAGGTCCCAGGTAAGCGACCCCTTGTTCTTCTCGTAGAACTCCCAGGCCGCGCGCTCCGCAAGGGTCTTACTGGCGCGGTACTTCGAAGCGCCGGCCGCATCGCGACCCTTCTCCTTGACCTCCTGGATGCTCGCCTCGTTCCAGTCGGCCTCGCTGAATACGTGCGGTTCGGTGGACGGTGTGAGGACGGCTGCGCAGGAGGACGTGATGACGACGCGCTTGACAGAGGTGCCGAACTTCTGCGCGGATTTGAGGATACCAGTGGTGCCGTGCACGGCCGGTACGATGAGCTCGTCAGGCTCAACGGCCTTGAAGTGGAAGGGGGACGCGGTGTGCTCGATCGCGTCAACGCCTTTCACGGCCTCGTCAAATGCGCCGTCCTGGAGCAATTCTGGATGTCAGCGCGTCCAATGATGCGACGTCTCGAATGCAGACCTTGGTGATATCCTCCACGATGACAATCTCGAGCTTGTCGCCGTACGACTTGAAAGTCTCCCGGAGGTGCTTAGCCTTGCTCTCCGAGCGGACCGTCCCGCGGACCGAAAATCCCTGATCGAGAAGAGACTTGACGACCCAGACGGCAATATAGCCATTCGCACCAGTCACAAGGACTTTCCCTGAGCTTATAGCGGGCATGCTGAGTGGGAGCGCGATTGTTTGGGGATTGCTGCAGTCACTGGTCGGGCGTGTGAGGTGGACGCGGCCTTATATACAGCGGCGGGCCGCGACAGAATCGCGATAAGAGTAGGACTTGTGCTGCAATCACCGTGCGATAGCGTCATAGTGGGAATATAGCTCAAGCTGTGTCAGCAACATTCGATCCTGCTCGATCTCACATCCGCGGCGGTACCGGTGTGTGGCACCAGTGACACTGCGCCAGTACTCGTACTAGCCCACGTGGGTGTCAGAGCTGAGGCCCGGTGAGAATCGACAAGTAATAGCGCCATTTCTGCAACAGTATCTTTCTCTCCTCCTACTACGGCTGAGTAGTTCATCTCCAATCTGCGTAGCGTCTGACATCGATAATAACTTCATAACAACGAACAGCGTAGTACGCTCTAAACCTAGAGTCGTTACAGCCACCCTTTGGCCTTGAAATCCTCGACCGAGTCCCTCGTGGTCTCTTCCAAGCTGCGATACTCTATACCCAAGATCCGGCGGCTCTTCTCCGTGTTGTATATCGCTGGGAAGACCGCCTTAGAACGGTCGTAGGACGGTTCACCAGGCGGTATCTTCTTAGAGTAACGACGGGCGGCATTCACTACACCAAAACGTCAGCTCCGATTGCCAATCTTTCAGCAAGAGCCTCGTTGCCGGACATGACGTACCGAAGTCTTGCCACACAAAGGAGCCTCCGCGGATGATGAATCGTTCGTCACCAGCTTTCGGAGTAATCAAAGCGAGCAGCTCTGCATGCGCGAAGTCACGGACGTCCACGTATTCATAGCTGGTAGGAGGACCGTCAATGAAATTCCGATGTTCCGATGGTTGTTTGACTCACCCATTCTTGACCAGAGCGTCACCCGACAAGTCACCCTTGACAACATGGTCAAACCAGTCGCGCGCGGTACCGCTGAATCGATCCAGAGAGGGCGCCTCATGAATCACTGGCCCGAAGACATACGGCGGGGCGAGAACTACCAAATCCCACCCGAGCTCTCCTCCGAGTTTGCTCTTCTCGCGCTCGTAGAACTCCCATGCCGCGCGCTCGGCCAGCACCTTGCTAGCCCGGTACTTGTCGAGGGGAATCGCGTCGCGTCCCTTCTCGCGGACGTGCTGCACCGACCATTCGTTCCAGTCGTTCTCGTCGTAGACGCGAGGGGCGACACCCGCCTGGGGAGGCGTCATGACGGCTGCGCAGGAAGACGTGATGATGACGCGTTTGACGGTCGACCGGTACTTCAGTGCGCTCTGCAGGAGGTTGAGGGTGCCTTGGACTGCCGGAATGATCAGCTCGTCCGGGTCTTCGGCGCGCAGGTTGACTGGAGACGCGACATGCATTATAGCATCAACGCCATTCACGGCGGCATCGAAAGCGCCCTCCTGTGCAAGTCGAACGTAGATGGTCAGCCCACTGTCACCATTCGGCTGAATCGTGCAGCGCACCTTGGTGATATCTTCGATCACCACCAATTCCAACCTCTCGCGATAGGACTTGAAGTATTCGCGCAGGTGAGCGGCCTTGCTCTCCGAGCGTATCGTTCCACGGACGGAGAAACTGCGCTCAAGGAGGTACTTCAAGACCCACGTCGCGACATAGCCATTGGCTCCAGTGACCAGGACGAGACCGGATGTGATTGAAGGCATGCTGGGCGGACAAACTGAAATAATTGCGCTGGATATGAGAACGACATGGCAGGCCCGTTATCTATATATACGCTTCCAGATGGCTCGTCCGCCGGGAGACCGTTGCGTCATCGCACGCCCGAATCACCGTGTGAACGTCCCCGAGCTCTGTTGCTTCATAAGCGACAACCTTCCAAGTGGTCATGGGTCAATGTGTAGAGCTATAGGAGCATAGGCATTTCCTTCCGTACGGTCCAGGGAGATGCTTCTGCAGAGAAGGTTGGCCCTGCCGAAGCCACATCACTCCCCGTACCGTTTACACTGGTGATCGGCAGCTCATGCATATCATCTCAAATACCAGTTTGCTGTAGAAGTGCGGACTCACTGTCGTTCACCTTCGAAGGGCCAAAAGTAGATATATCACCGCACCGTAAGAAGTAGCAGGCGCTATGGTGGGCTTCGGCGCACTGGCAGCAGCTCAACGTTCACGAATGCAGAGTAAAAATGTGTTCATGATCGTCCAAGTATCCATTACGGGGCAAAACGCCGCGTAGGCTACCGTCCATTGCTTCGATGGTGGCCCAGGTTCGGATAGCGCAGAGTCAAGGCGATGTATGCACAAATAACAAAGCAGTTCTAGATTCTGCGATACTTATCAGATTAGCTCAGCAGACAGACATATTCAGAACCAAAAAAAGAAGCCAATATCCCATCGCAATTCAAAGCAGGGAACGAGCGAGAACATACGTCCGCAAGGTACAGGTCGGAAGAGCAAAGTGAGGGACGAGAGTCGAGGCAGAGCGTCGCCCGAGCGCCGAACCACTAAACCTGCCAAACTCGTCCAATGTCGGACATTTCCTAAGCGCCGCTAGATGCGACTCGATGAATTGTCTTGCCGCGACATGCCTCTAGAGGGCATCGGGAGGGCAACAAACGCGGAAATTTGCCCTGGAGATACCATCTCGAGGCATATCGAGGGCGTCTCGAGCACAGCCGGGGGCGCTTCGAGGGCGCTTCGAAGCTGATTCGAGGCAATCTCGAGGGAAAGTGCCTCCCGAGGCATCTCAGATTTTTCCGACAAAACCTGCGCCACGTGGCGCACACGCGTCCTGCGTATAAAATCTCGCCGCGCCCGCGCCCGCGGCTGTTCTGCACTCATTCCGGACTCGCACTATTGTCCCCCTGCGACCGAACACCCTTTCTCGCAGGAGTCTACCGCAAGTCCCAGAGCGATCGCAGCGCCCGCCTCTAGCTGGAGCGCACGCCAGTCCCGCGAGGGAGCGTCGGAAACGGCGGTGGCGTGCTTTTCCTTACCAGAGGTGGGACATGCTCTGAATTACCCTCCCTCTTTTTCGTCCTTGCCTTCAGATGGTCTCTCGTGTACTGTACACTATAAAATGCGTACTTCCAAGACATGTTGAATGGCTATCAGTTTCAGTACAAGTGGCCTCGAGGGCGATCTAAGGGAACCCTGTCTATACGAACTATTTACACGGGAGATACCACCGGCGATTGTGCCAGTGGGGACAAGAACGAACGTGAGAGGCCTCCCTACCGTCGGCCTATCCTTGGTATCCATGTGAAACGACTGTCGGCCGCTAATACATCCCACAGACGTGTCCGCTCGGCGATAATGCGCCTCCTCCCCGCCCTCCACCCAAAAAACTAGTACTCAATAGTACATCTTACCCAGACACAGGCTTCCCGGTCTTCACCGGCTTCCCAGGGACGAAGAGCCACCAAATGGCGATGAGCGTGCGCATGCCCGTACCGACTCCGAGCGTGGATGCCGCACCGACGGCGTCGATGATCGCACGGCCGACAAAGCCACCGAGGAAGAGTGCGAAGATCGCGATCAGCTTGTGGTCGCGCGAGATGACGCGCTGGCGGAAGTTGAGCAGCTTCGGGTCCGCCATGAGCTCGCACCAAACGGTCGTGAGGACGACTGTTCAACGGATGATGATCAGCGATGAGTTTGTGACATTGCACAACGGACAGTGCCTGGGCGCTGCGGCGCTGCAGGAGAGATCGAGAGGGGGAATAGCGAGACACTTACTGGTCGTCGCGAACTGCGTGTTCACGCGCTTGCCCATGATACCCTGCAGGCCCAAGCTCGCGCTCATGAAACCAACCGCGACAAACGTGAGCGTGTTGGTCCAGGCGGGGTCGCCGCGAACCTCTGCAATGCTGCCTTGTCCGCTCTTCCAAGCCGCGATGGCCGCGGCCATTGTGAAGAGCGCCTGGATCATTGTACCGAGGAAGAGCCACGCGCGGGTCTTGGGCCCCATCCGATCGCCAATACGTCCCAAGGATGCGCCCGCGATGAAGGTGAGCACGGAAGTGAGCGCCTGCTGGTCTGCGAGGTGGAAGCTGGTGTCGCGCTGTCCCGGCGGCCCGGAGAAGAGGCGCGCGAGAGCGAGGGCGAGCTGGACAGAGTTGCCGGTCTGGAAGCCGCACCAAACGAAGATGGCGGTGAAGGAGACGGAGTCACTGTCGTTACGGGGAATCGAATCCGTGGAACTTTGATACACGATTCGTGGGGGATACTCACATGAACCCCGTCATGAAGCAGTATGCAGCAAGCGGGAAAGTCGACTGAAGCGGGTCGACGTCCGACATCAGATGGCGCGTCGAAAAGACGGTGCGCGGGCTGGTCCATAGCCTCGCAATATCGAGGATAGTGTCATGGGAGTCCTTGGAGGAGACTGGTTGTGGGAGGGCCTCCGCCTTCTGCTCCGCGTACTCCGGGCCCGTGGGGAGGTTCGGTGTCTGCTGCGTCGTCATCGGGTGTGTTGGCTGCTCGTGAAGTCGAAACAAGGAGCGTCAGCCTTTCAGGCAGGGGGGGGCGTCGCCGCCGACGAGGGGAGAGAGGACGAGAGAGGTGGTGGGGAATGGGAGAGTTTTGTGTGGACAGTGGCGGAGAGGGATGAGCGTCATGGTGCAATCTGCGGCAACTCCGACTTGGCAGGGAATGCTCAGCGGATTCCCGCTCCGGCGTCCCCGCACAGCCACTCTATCTCCGCTCCGCCCGCCCGCCAAGGCGCAGATCGTTCTTGGTTTGCTCTTGCCTGCACGGACTTTGCTCTGCTTTGCTATAGCGCTCCTTTCGCGATGATACTTCGTTCTCATGGATTTTCAGTCACCTCGCACCGCCCATGGAGACCTCTCGGGTCGGCGGAGACTTTGGGTGAATCATACGGCTGCTGTCCAAGTCAGACATATCGAAGTCGGCGTCGGGAGCCGCTGATAGGTTGTACAGTGCCGGACAGCCAAAGTCGACAAGTCTTCTATCGTCTTAACGGAATTTTCTACGGTAATTCTGACTTCAGAATCATGTTCAGGGAGGGCGAAAGTGTACAAAAACGCACTTCCGAAGTTTTTCCCTTGAGTTTTCGGGGTGGCCAATTTTTTGGGCCGAATTTACGCGACCTCAAGAGCATGTATTCAGCGATACGACTACTGTATCTAGTTCAGAACCGCATCGAGAGACATCATAGCCCCTTGACCGACTCTCCTGTGTGACTTCTGCTTGCGTACAGCCCACTCCGCCGCCTTCCCTGTCAGTCCCTTACGGTACGCATCCATGAAGCGCCAGGACCGATTGAAGAACCGCCGGATCACCTCCACGGGACATGCATCCAGGCACTCCCACACGACCCGCTTCGCGTCCTCAAATTTGTTCTTGTAGACTTCACGATATCTGTACTTGCACCATCCCCAGTACTACATAGCCTCGAATTAGATTATCTCGTAGTATGCATGATAGAATAGAGTTTACCATCTCGATTGGGTTGAGCTCGCAATGGAACTTGGGCAGAAAGATGCATAGATGGCCGGCGGCCGTGATCTTCTGCTCGAGGAGGGACACTTGGTTACGGAAATCGTCCTGCTTGCTCAGGAGGCGTGCCATGCAGCATGTGTCGTTCTCGAAAGGGCAGACCGGCGCACATTTGGCTCTCATTCCCCTGACGTCGAAGCCGCGCTCTTCTAGTGTTTGCTGCAAACCCTTCGCTTCACCGGTCTCGGTGGTCATCTTCTGGACCTTGCCACGATGTTCTGGAACTGGATTATTCATTGGGATGACCGTGTCCTTTTGCACCTGCTGCTTGCCGCCGTTAGACTTGTTCATCTCGAACGAGCGCAGGGCGTCAGGTCCATAAGACCCATGCGCCGAGGACTGGTCGTAAACCCAGAGCCCAATGCAGCCGGGGTGCAATTCCTCGAAGATGGGAATGGCGTCGTCCATTTGCTTCAGAAACTGCGGGTGGTCCCACCACGGGTCACCGTTTGCGCCAGGATAGATGATGCGCCGTGCGTCCTTGACGATGTTGCCGTCTTCATCGCGTACAACGAGACGCCCGTTCTTCTCCTCGACAAAATCCGATACGTGAATTATACGCCCGCGCCCCTTCTTCATGAGTTTCTGTTCACCTTCTCGTACCCTGGGGGTCGCAAAAATCAATTTGTTCAGCAGGTCCCTCAGAAAAAGGTTATCAGAATCGGTACCATACCAGATATTTGGCTTGTATTCGCCGGCATGAAACGAGCTCTCATCTTGAAAGACAGGAACGATCTTCTTCTCCCCGGGAGCAAGGGTCGGCTCTACCGCCACTAGCTCGCCATCCCGAAGGATCCACTGGGTCATGCGCTTCTCGTACTCGGCCATGCGCGGCAAGAAGACTTCTGAGCGATATTGCTGCACGTCTGGCCGCTCGTGCCCGTCCATGTAGACTCCCTTCTTCAGCCTGGTACGTCGCCATCCCAGTTTCACGAGCCATCGCCTTGCCGTGCGCTCAGAGAGTGGAGCCTTCAGTGTGATGCCGAGAGAGGGGAGTATCTGCTCGTTGAGTGCACGACGCAGGAGTCTTGGGGTCACTTCACCAGTCTTGAGTGTGGAGAGGTAGTGCCGTGATGCAGACTGGACCCGCTCGTCATTGAAGAGCGAGTGTCCCCTGTCGCCACCGCGCCGCTCTGTTGGCAGCTGCTCGTACAGTTGATAGTGGCGCGCGAGGACGCGCACCTGCCGCGCGAAGTGAACACCTGCGCCTTCATGCCACTGGCGTGCAATCTCGTCACTGGCGGCAATACGACCAAAGCCTTTCAGCCGCAGGGTGGCAAAGTTCCGGAGAATGAGCAGCTGATTGATTTGAGTGAGAGTGGCACCGCGTTTCCTTGTTGTGGAGAGGTCCTCCTTGATCTGTTCGCGCAGAAGATCCCATCCGCGCACAGAGTTCTTCGGCTCCACGTCTCCAGCCGCTTCTCGGAGCCCGTCATCCATCTCCTCTTCGACCTCGCTCAGAGTGCCATCTGAGCCATCCACCTCGAGCACATCTGCTCCGGCATCCAACTAGTTCAGTAGAGCAGTTCGAACTTCACTGCCTAATAGGCCGGACCAAGTTGGCACTGGTCCGAACTCCGTAGGGCAAATGTAAAATGTATTTACCAGACGAAGGATTGAACCCGTGCCTTCCGGCACTTACAGAGGGGCTACTACCGTTAGGCTATGAGGCCCTTTGAAGTCTTGATTAAGCATGCGTACTGTTAGGGTTTGGATTAGGGTTCGGTTCAGGTTCGGGTTCGAGTTAGGGGTTAGGGTTAGGGGTTCGGGTTCGGGTTTTTAGGGTTAGGTACCTCCCAGAAGGGAGCCGGTATATTCTAATGCACGAACGAGGCTTTAGTGTGCCCGCCTGAGGGCTCCCGGCTCGGGGGACCCCCCGAGCGCAGCGAGGGAGGGGAGGGAGCCCGAATGGCAGGTCCTCTTCGTGCAGCCCTCACTTACCAGTCCAATCGATATATCCGCTTCAGTTAGTTGCAACACCAAGCCGCCGTGGTCCAGTGGTAACACTGCTGGACTGCTTGAAGCAAGTCAGGAGTTCAATTCCCGTTGGGGTCGCTCCATTTACGTGCTCAAAATTTTGATTGCAACTTTCCGCTGACTTAGTATTTATTTATCAACTGGGACTTTGGACCGGTTCGAACTTTGTCCGGCCTAATAGGCCGGAAGTTCGAACTTAGCTACTGAAGCCCCTCCCGGCATCGCGGTCACGACCAGAGGCACGCTCCAGGCCTCTCGCTTCGGAACCCCTTGGGTGCGCAAGGGCAGATCCGCCCTCATGAAGTGACTCCATATCGGGCAGTGGTGAGGGGCACGATTGTCTTGGGCGTCGACGCTTACGAGAGGGGGTGCTGTTAGAGTTATCGACCTGCTCGCCGTGCGATGTATCTGCAATATGGTCGAGAAGCCTCTCGTTGACGGCAAGGAGGGGTAAGCACTCTGAGGGGCCTGGTGTGATGCGTGACGCGAGGCCCGACGGTGATTGCGAGGTGGCGACTGCAGGTGACGGTGTTGCGCTCACTGGCACAGGCGATGGCTGACCAGTCGATCCCCCCTCAGTCTCCGATGCGTTCAGAAGCAAGAAGTTGTATTTCGTCAACTTCGTCTGGCCCCGCCGTGCACGCTTCCATTCAGGACGTCGCTGTGTCCGGGCTGACTTGTTGTCGACAACAGGACCATGCGAATGAGCCTTCCGCGGCCCTACATGAGTGGCGACCGGCTTGAGTGCGTCATGAGTGTGCATTATGAGTGTTTACTGACCAACTGATTTCTTTGCCAGGTCTTTCAACACCTCTGCCGGAAGCCAGTCCTGATCTCTGGGATCGTCTTCATCGAAGTCCTCCAGCATATCGACCAACACCTCTCTGAGCCTCTCCATCTGTGCTTTCGAACCTGAGAGCATTCCGCCCTCCAGGCCATCCTCGGCGTCCGATGCAGCGCCGTCCAGCGGTGAAGGCCTCATGCCTGAGTGGGGATCCCATCTGTAACGATCCCCGGTGTCTTCCTCGAGCTCACTCTCAGCTGGTGGGTCCTCTAGAGGCTCCACAGCGGCCTCTGGGGGTGGCGGTTGTCCTCTGAGATACTGCTGATTCCGTTTGGCTTTCTTTCCAGTGCCGGGAGGGCGTCCACGGCGGCGTTTGGGCTCTGCCATGAAGGAGTAATCGATAGACGCCTGTATGACCGTCTCGACCATAGAGGCTCGGGAGATTTAATTTCGGGCAAACTATTGCTACCATTGAATACAGAAAATTAAAAGGAGTCATTTGGCACCCTTCCCGAGACCATAGCTCCACTTTTAAGGGGTGGCCAATATTTTGAGGGTCTGCAACCAGTAAATCGCATTTTCCGAGAGAACCGCTCGTAGGATTCCGGCCGGAAGTGGATAGATATATTCCTATACTCATAGCGCATCGATTCCGGTGGTTCCGGAGGTCATACAAAAATGTCTAAAATATTTGTCGACTTTGGCTGTCCGGCACTGTAGGGTCATCTTTGCGCGGATGCGTTATCTCGAACGCACCCATATCGCACACCACCGGTAAACCACTCGGATTCAGGGTAGCTTGTGTCTGTGTCGGCTTGGAGTGAGAAGCACTGGCAGGCCGCACAAACCGCGACCGTCCACGGTCCACCGTTTCTCTAAGAAACGACCTGATGTCCCGGGGTAGCTGTATGAGGAGAATCGCTGCCCATCGACGGGGATACGCTCTGCCTCTGAAGCTCGGCTATTGCTACGGATGGGTAGAATCTGTGCCAAGGGGGGCAGAGCTCTGCCTTGCCAGCTGTGTTTCGACTTCAGCGGCCAGCATGCGGAGAACCGCCTGAGATGCGCCACTAGTTAGGGCAAATAGACTGTCGTATTGTCGTGTAGGTAAATGGGCAGAGGTATAGATACGTTGGAGCCACAGCTGATCGAGCCTTTGCTATGTACCGTAGGTGGAAGTCGCCCGCAACATCGTATCGACAAAGTAGCCGCAGGTAGTCGACTCATGGATAGAGGCTCATCCAAGAAAACAAGCCCTGCAGCCGCTCGCGCGAACCTCGACGTCGGGTGATGACTACAAGTGCGTGACGATGACCTTATCCTCGTAGAGCCGCTTGGCCTCTTCCCCAGTTCGTCCGCGTTTCGAAATCGAGAAGAGTGTCTTCAGGCGAACCCCGATGTCGTGTCTCATGAGGTATTTCATAACTCCTAAGGACTCCGAATCTCCGTAATCCCAAAGTGCTGAGATTATACGGATAGTGGTGAGCGAGCAGGACCGCAACGCCTGGAGCATATCGTCCGAGTCTTCGGACGGCTGCACCAAGAGGGTCGCCAATGTGAGTCGTTCCTGGTCGCTGAGTGCGCAGAGCAGGGAACAACCACAGCTGGTCCGAACGCGGGTGAAGTTCAGAAGTGCAACATAGTTCGGGTCGTCCTCGCGCGTCCAACAGGCGAGTTCTAGCGTGCGAAGGAGGCCGACAGCGATCCTCTCCGAGGCCTCAGTAGACAGAATCTGTCGCATGTCGTCCTGTTGACCCAAAACCAGCCTGCAGCCTTCAGCTCCGCACGTACAGCGCCCGGAAACCTGGTGGCATATGAAGCTGACCAAGCTCCCCATCGTCCGCCAGGCGTACCGCCGCAGGGTGGTAGAAGTGCGTGGCCCATGTTCTCCGACGAGGAGCGCGGTGCAGAGTCTGAGGAGCTCTAGTAGCAACTCGTCATTGGGCCGATTGTCGACGCAACAGTGGCGGTTGTAGGATATGAGGTGTGTGATAGTGTGAAGAAGATCGAGGAGTGGTCCTTCCATATCTTCGTCTCTGAAGAGCCCCCTGTTCAGTTCTGCGCTGAAGCGGCGGAGGAAAGAGAGGAAGGAGGGGAGAAGTGCCAAGTGCGTCAGCGGGACTGCCAACTGAACCGATTCCGTGTCCCGTGGATAGATGCGTTGTAGAAGGACGGGCATCTCACCGTCCGGGACGACCTTGCGCAGGAACCGCAAAGCAGGTTGCAGCAGCTCCGCGCGGAAGAGCAGACTCTTCGTGGATAGCGACAGCACTGAGTGCAGGCCGTTATATCGTATGAACTCTGAGATGGTTCCTGTAACACTATTCCCCGCCATGGGCAACTGGGTCAGCCCAGGATCGACTCGGAACAAATGTTGGACGACGTCCGTGAATGCCTTGAGCATGTCCGTCTCGGTTGGCTCGGACGGCTCGTGTGAGCGCAAGGATCCGTAAACAACCTCCAAGGCTTCTATGAGGGCTATAGCTGTCATTACATCGCTTATCTTCTCAGCTGCAGGCTCTTCATGACGAAGGTGCGGCTGGGCCAGCCAGGTCCTTCGGAGGAACGTCGTCAAGATCTGGCATGCGGCCTGGAACGTCCAGCGGAGGGCGTTACGAACGTCGGCATTATCTCCACGGTCTCCCAATGTTGACGAACTCGCTGCGCTTTGCTGGAAAGATTTGGCTGTGCCACAATCCCCCCACATCGTCGGTATCGGCCTGGCGACATGAGAAAGCAGGGACCGATTCTTCGTACTGGCCTCGAGCAGGTGCCGGAGGATCTCCATAGTTTGCTTGAGGAGATAAACTCTCGAGTTGCCCGTCGCCGCAGGGTCGAACAGAGACAGATATATCGCCACGCGAGTGCAACCAATTGAGAGCTGGGCTACAACGTCTTCTGAGATTGACCGTTGAAGCCCTCCTCTCGAACTCGAATGTACCTCACCAATGAACGCACGGCAGGTGGGGTAAACCAATCGACAAAGCTCCCCTCGGTCGTCGTTCCCGTCTTCATCATCCGGCGGAATTCCCCAAAGGAGACTCTCCAGTGCGATTATTGCTGCACGGAGAATGTCAGGGTCGGCGCGCGGGTGGATCAGCCCCAGAAGTGCTCGCAATACCTGTTCAATGTGGGTTGCTGCGAACCTTGGGATGCGAGGCTTGACTGTAGTGCCTGGCCGCTCCAGCACCCAAGCCAAACAACAAATGGCCCAGCAGAGCTGGTAGCGTGCTGCGTTGCTCAGGGCCGATCGGAGCATGAGATTCGAGAGTGTATGCAACCAGAAGCGAGCGTCTCCGAAGTAGGGCATCGCGAAGCCACGACGCGCTGGATAGGAGACGTCGTGGAGGGCGATGTAGATGAGGGTGTTCACCGCGTCCACGGTAATGGCAGATTGCCCGGGAGCTGGTATGCAGCTAGCCAGCCGTTTGGTGAACTCGCCAAGCACGAATGAGAGTGGCTGAAGCGGAGCATACTCGTCTCTCTCTGGCATACGGACAGACAGTCTCAACGCGGAGGACAGGAGGGCCAACGGCACAGCGCGAACCTCGTTGAGGAGAGACAAGATTACGCGGCACGTCTGTGGTAGCAAGGTGATTCCAGACTGGGGGTCCGGTTGATTGTCCGTAACCAAGCAAGGGATCGTCGATCGGGGTGGGGCATTTCCCCGCGCGATCGAAGGTGCAGCAGAGAACTCAGGGCCATCTGCCGCTGCCTCGGACTCCAGAGCTGCCATTGTAGAAAGTACGTCCGCTATCGCATCTTGCTGGGACTCAGGGAGTCTCGAGAAAACCGCTGCACGGCACGGGGGGAGTAGACTTTCGAGGAATGTGAAGGCGCCCTCCTTGATAAAGAGTCGTCTATGAAGTCTGAGCCCAGGAAAGCGGACGAGGGCGTTCCTGACCATGTCTTCTGCGCGGAAGCGACTGGCATTGTGCATCAACCAGAGAATGATACGTGCGTCCATGAGGCTATCGTGTTCGAGGACGTATTTTTGGTCTTCTGCCCGGAGGGCGGAGATCCGCAGAGCACCGCCGGCTTCCCGTCCGCGACCAGTTGGTGAAGCATCGAGAGTTGTAGACCGGCGGAGCACGGACATATTGACAGCCAAAGATAACGGGGTGGTACTGACACTGGTCCTTGGGAGTCTCCGGTGTATGGCCGACCGAAAAACTCGGTACGTCGCCCGGAGGAGTTGGACAAGGCCCGTCATCCATTTCTGCATACTGGCGTAGACCAGAGTCGCAGATTGAATAAGTGCTGCCAAGAAGACGGTGAAAGATGTCTTGAAGGGGCATTCAGGAAAGATGTACGCAAGGAGGTTTGTGCCGAAGTACGCGACGGCAGTCATGCACACTAGAACGGTGGATATTATGGCAACGGTCCGATTGATATCCCACACGAAGTCGACGAGGCCGGCGAAAAAGAGAAGCAAAGAGACGTGGAGAAGAATAGGGAGGAATGAGAGAATTCCTGGGAGGTTCCACTGCTGCATGCCGTCCATGCGATACTGCCGGTGCCGTGCACGAAGTATTGGTATAGGCGACAGCCCAGCAAGCAGGTAGTTGACCCACTGCTTGGCTAGAATTGCTACGAGCGCCGCGGCAAGGCTGAGGATTAAGCTGGAGATCCAGTACGCGTTGACACGAACAGCGGACGCGGTGAGTTGAAACTGCAAGCCGGCTTCGGCCGCTTGGTCTACAGCAGACGCGTTCCGCATTGCTCGTAATTCGGTGAGAATGGCTTGCAGCAGCTCCGAGGATGGATCAGGCTGCAAATTCTGGTATGACTCGATGATGAATGTCGTGGTAACGGCAGAGAAGAGAGCCGCCTATGGTACGTTAAGTGCCATACTGCAGCGGTATGTGTACTGCGCTCACGAATATGAGTATAGAGTCGAGGTCCGTGTTCCAAGCCTGAACAGTCTCTCTGTCCTCCGATAGTGCATGTTCCAGGTAGAAGGGGAGAAGTTCCGGTTTGGCGCCTGCGCTTGTGTTCTAGAGCAGTAAAGTCGCGAATGAGACGCGCATCACGAATCGCGAAGTTCCTCTGCGACGACGTACTTGGGCGTGATCGACTCTTGGTACCGGGGGAGAAGACCCGTCTGCGGCCTGGGACTAAGCTGTAAGGCTGCGCTAGCTGTAAGAATGCGACTGAGTCACTCACCTCTGCATCGTATCCCTGATCTCTGTGCATGCTCCTTCTACCCGGCGAAGGCGTATATGGTCGTCTGTTTCCGACTCTAGCAGCGTCATGAGTAGGACTCCTGAAATGACCCGAGATTCGTTCCCCAGAATGGCCGGAAGTACGAGGGTTCGTCGTGTTGTGCGGCGGGGTGACGTTTGGCACTGGCGCAGGCGGATGCTCTCCCGCCTCAAAGCGAGGATTCCTGGTAAACAGCAGTGAACTTGCAGGGGGTTCACCGCCTGCCATCGACGGTGGAGGTATCGAGTGCGCATGATCACTTTCCACGGGTCCGGGTGGCAGTTGCGCGACCAGCCCAGGCGTCCAGGTCTCCTGAGGCCCAAGCGGGTTGCGTCTGGCCTTCGCAAAGGGGAGTTGAACATGCCCATGTCCACCATTCTGCTGCAGCAGCTCAGATTGGTCTACATGGGTGGCTGGGGTGCCGCTGTGCGACAGCTCCGAGTCTTCTTGGCCATCGGTATCTTCATAGTTGCTCGAGAGCTCCTGCCCTGGCCCTTGAGGAGTATTGGGTTCAGTATCTGCCATCTCGACCTCATCTTAGATCAGAGACATGGACGTTGCACACCCAGTGGGGTATACGTACTGGTGGCTCGGCGATGTTCAGGACAGGAGACTTGCCGTCTCAAGGAACCTATGCGCTCTCGAGTGAGCACCTCCGGCAAGTAAGGAGAGATCCTGTTATCGTTGATAACGTCTTCGACTACCAGGGCCACGTGCATTGACGAACGTCATGCTGTGGGTGCGTGTGAGCCCCAGCCGATGTTCCGCCTGAGGTACTTGACGCGCAGTACATCTCGCTCATGCCTGGACGCTCACGCAACGCACCGCGTCAGCAAGCATTTCCGGTCATTCGTGTGAGATAACTCACCGACCCAGAAGTCGTCTCGGGTGCCCTGGCCGTACCGGTTTGAAGAGAATATGTTCGACTGTAGAGAACGCGGCGGAGAGCTCTCGGCCAAGGCGTCCAACGGTCCACGAAGGAAAGGAAGAAATCTATCGTGATGGCATTATAGTTTCACATCGTAGGTAAGTACAGCGAGAACGCGTGATGATGATCGTGGAGAGAGCCGTATCCGACTGTTCGAAAGCAAACACACCGCAGCGACCCGTCCGTCTAGTAGCAGCCCCTCCCTCAGCCGGGACATATCCTCGCAAAGCACAGCACAAGCACAAGCACGGAAAGCAAACGCGGACGCACGGCGCTCACTGCATCTTGCCCAGCACGCGCGGCTGCGAGATGTCCGCCATGTTGATGAAGATGTCGTCCGCGGGGTGACGGTACAGCGGCGCGCGGAGGCGCTTCTGGTCGAGGTGGTGGCCGATGAAGCCGATGCTGCGACCGAGGACGAAGAGGCCGTTGAGCGTACCAATCTGAGCAGAGGGTCAGCAAGGCTCCGGGGTGTGAGTGAGCGCGAAGGACATACCTTGATGTACTCGTCAGCCTCCTCGGGCGTGAACGCACCGCTGTCGCGGAGCAGGTCAACGAAGCAGACAGCGATGCAGCCGTCGACGTTGAGGATGAGGGTGTCCTTCTTGGACGTGGTGACCTTCTCGACCGCGAGCGCATAGTCGAGCAGGCTGTGGCTGGGGAAGTGCTTGCGCACGTACTCCTTCACGAGCTCGACACGGAGATCAGGGTTGTTGACGCTCTTGATCTTGTGGCCGATACCGCTGACTGTGGAAGAGCAAGATCAGTGACTATCAGAAGGTTTTGTAGCGGATTATACGTACTGAGCTTGTTCTGCTTCCTGCAGGTGTCGACGAACTCGCGAGGGGTGAGACCGGTGTCGCGAGCGTTCGAGAACATGGAAGCGGCCTCGTCGAGGGCACCACCGAAGCGCGAACCGATGGTGAGGAGACCGGACGCGAGCGAGGAGATGAGGTCCTTGCCCGCACGGGTCGCGACAATCGTGTTCATAGCACTAGGAAAGCGTCAGCATCGGGCAGCTCCGAGAATGTTTCAAGCCGATACTCACCCAGAGACGGCGGGACCGTGGTCAGCCGTGAGCATGAGCACCATCTCGATGAACTTCGTAGCCCATGGCGGGAGACGACGCTTGAACCAGAGCAAGCTGACGACACCGCCGACGCCGATGTCCTCCTTGAACACGTCCGAGATGCGCATGCCGGCGTACAGGAGCTCCTGACCGCGCTCGTCCGAGATCGTCGAGATGAACGCGGCGGGCTTGCGGATGAGGCCGAGCTCCTGCGCCCACTTGTAGTCCATCGGGATGACGGGCGGCTCGCGCTCCGGCTGGGGCTTGATCGTGCCGCCCGCAACAAGGCGCTCGTAAGTCTGCTTGAGCACCTCGGGCAGGTCCTCGAACGTGTCGGGCACGATGAAGCCCGCGGCGCGCATCGCCGCGTTCTTCGCGTCCGCCGTCTCCATGTCCGAGTTCGCCATCGAGCCTGCGTGCCCAAACTGCACCTCAGTCGTGAACATCTTCGCGCACGTACCGATCGACCACGCGATGATGGGCTTCTTGATGATGCCCTTCTTCACGGCCTCGATGACGCGGTACTCCTCGATACCACCGACCTCACCGAGGAGGACGAGCAGCTTGCACTCGGGATCAGCCTCGTAGCGAAGCAAGTGGTCGATGAAGGTCGAGCCGGGGTAGCGGTCACCACCGATGGCGATACCCTCGTACGTGCCGTTCGTGGTGAGGGAGAGGATGTTGTTCAGCTCGTTCGACATACCACCGGACTTGGAGACGTAGCCGACAGAGCCGGGGCGGTAGAGCTTGGAAGAGATGATGTTGTCCATCATACTAGAGGCGCGCGCATTAGCAGGGATCGACGCGATGGGCCCGACATCACTTACCCTCCAGAGTTACCGATACGGAAGCAGCCAGGCTTGATACCACCAACGGTCGCAGGACCGATGATGAGAACACCCTTCTTCTTCGCAATGTGAAGGATCTCACGCGCGTGGCGCTCGGGAACACCCTCAGCAATGAGCGCGATGCTCCTGATCTGGGGGAACTCGAAGATCTCGAGCGTGCTCGAGTACACACTGCGCGAGCTCGCGAAGTTGACCACGACGTCGACCTCGGGGTGCTTCTTCACAGCCTCGGCGACGCTCGTGTACACGGGTAGGAGCGTCTCCTTCGTGCCCCAGTAGAACTTCTGGATGTGGTGGCCGCCGAAGGGGTAGATCATCGCCGCGACACTGGGCGTCTCACGGCCGCACGAGTAGTCGAAGTCGAGCATGCCCTGGATCGCACGGGGCTGGAGACCGTACACGAACGAGCGCGTCTGCGCGTCGAACGGACGGAACCAGGGGCGCGAGTGCTGGCCGCCGGTCTTGCTGTCGAAGCTCACGATGTGGTCCTGAGCCTGCGTGCGCTCGCCGTCGGGGTGGATGCTGCCGACGGAGGGCTCGGGGGTGAGCTCCTTGCCTGCGGCCTCCTTGGGGGAGGAGGGGCCGACGGGAGTGGGGGCGATGGAGTGGATGGGGTTCTTGGGCTTGCTGGTCACGCCGAGGGCGAGGGGAACAATGGCGGTGATGTGCGTGTCGGGGCCGTAGACCTTGATGGGGACACCAAGGGACTCGCCGAGGAGGCGCATCGCCTTGAGACCCTCCTGGTAGTTGGGACCACCACGGCGGACGTAGATCTTGACCTGGTGGGCGATGAGAGGGCTCTTGTACTCCTTCAGCGCACGAATGATGCCCTTGAAGGTCGCAGCGACGTTCGTGAAGTTGGCAATACCACCACCAATGATGAGGATCTTGCCGTCAGGGCGAGGGTTGCCGCGAGTCATGAGATCGACTGCAGGATGTACTTAGCGTTGGAGAAAGAGGAGGTAGTGCCGACAGGATACTCACGAATGGTCTTGGCGTACTCATAGGTCTGACCCTCCGAAGGAGCGCCGGAGTACTCGCCGTAGTTGGCGAGCTCATGCGCGAAGCCGTGAGCCGCAATAGCATCGGAGTAGACAACGGAAGCACCACCGCCGGCAACCATCGTCCAGATGCGGCCCTCAGGGTTGAGAACGGTCAGCTTCAGTGAAGCACCAGTGGACGCATCCAGCTTCTGGATGTACGCCTCCTCCTTGGTCAAGTCACGACCGAAGGGCGCGGGCCACACCTATGAAGCTCACATGAGCACATATGCTGGAAGACATCAAGATATTTGCTAACCATCGGAGGGCCACGGTCAGCACCGATGATCTTGCCCTTGGTCGTCGTAGCCTGGGGGCCCGACTCGTAGACGGACAAGTCACGAGCGATCGCCCACTTCGGCCCGCAGATCGACTCCGCAGTCTGGTCGAGCTTCGCAGCCATGTCGAGGTAGTGAATCGTGGGCTCGCCACCGTTGACGCCATCGAGAACGACGAGGGGGTTGATCTCGAGGTACGCGAAGTGGAGGTCGACGTAGACAGAGTAGAGGCGGATGAGGAAGTCGATGAGCGTCTCCTTCTTCGCGGCGGGTACGTGCTTGAGGAGGGTGTCCGCGATCGTTTGCCGCGAGGGGAAAGGCTCGCCGACGGGGATTGAGAGCTTGAGAGCCTTGGCGTCGACATCGCCGATATCGACACCACCCTCGTGCGTGAAAAGAATGTAGTCGCCCTCGCGCTCGGAGTTGACGCAGACGTAGTACTCGGCGTCAGAGGGGTGGGGCAAGAAGGGCTCGACGATGAAGTTGTTCAGCGTGCCCGTTACGGACTCAACCTACGAGAGCGGTCAGTTAGCACGAGTGCCTGAGATCGACGCGTGTGCCCAATGCAGCCAGGAACCCGGAACGGAATGCGGAAAACACTATCACGTGGGACGAACGACGCGTCTTAGCCGACCTCGCGCACTGCGCGCGTCGCAGACGCGTCGCAATATCAATGTCAATGGAACGCGAGGGGTGGTATCGCATACTGAGGAAGCCGGGCGATGCCCATCCCCAATGAATCGCGTTTGAGTCATCGGGGTTGCGATAGACGCGCGAAATGGCGGTGGTGGGGCGCGTCTGCGAAATGAGAGACCAGACTCACCTTCTGGGGCTTGCCCGCACGCTGAAGAATCCACTCCTTCGCCTCTTCCCAGTTCTTATTGAGCGCGAGGAGGCCAGCCTTGCCGCGGCGCTTGATCAGCTGATCAGGCTTCGCTACGAGCTTAGTCGAGAAGACCCAGCCGGGCAACTGGGTATCGGGAGTAATGGCATTCGTAGCGGGGTCCCAGGAGATCTGGGCGACCTTGGGCGAGGGGTAGGCAAGCTTGGTCTTCACCTGCGCCGAGGGGTCGACTGCAGGTGCGCGCTCGAGCCAGTACGCGAGCAGAAGCTTCGCGTCATATTCACGGATGGCTTGAAGTCTGGTGTCAGCGCACGCCATCGGACGCATACACGAGCATGCGCGTACCTTTCGAGGACATTTTGGGTGGTGGGGGACGTCTAGGGGAGGGAGGAGATGGAGGGAGGGAGGAGAGGGCGAGGGCGGCTACGAGAACTCGTCCAAGGCGGTATTTATGTCGAGGAGAAGGTTAGGCGGACGTCGTGTAAGGTCGCCTCACTTTCTCAAAAATCGGGAATGGGGACATGATGGATCACTCTCCGCCCATATTAGGAACACTCTCATACTATCCCCCAACTTTCGCACGACTGCTATATGCATTTCTCATTGGTTACGCCGCCCCCGCCGCTCGTACCACCGCAGCCACGGCTCTCGTCGCAGCTCGCCGCCTGGTTTCAGCACAACACTCGCAGCAACGGGACCGACAGACGTCGTGCGCATTCCGTCGTTCCAACCATTTCCGAGATTTGCAGAGGACGCGCTCGGGGACCGGCACATCGATATCTCGATCGTCCGCTTCCGCTCGCGTGGAGAACGCATGTCCGGGCATGCCTCGAAATTGCCGACCTCCCCGCAAAATTCTTTTACGCTAACAGTCGCGCTCCTCCTGCGTGCCTGTTTGTCTGGAACTCCAAACGCGGCCCTTGAGGCAGACATGCACCGCTGTTCGCGGTCGTGTGCTGATGGCACATTGCATATTGGCATCGGCGGGCGCGGTACAGCCAAGCTGAGTTTCGTGGTATCTGCAACAGAATATTTGCTAAATGTCAGGTCTACAGACGCCATCCGATGTCGGATGCTTGCAGCGCCTGCGATAGCATGTCGTCGGATGCTGAGCGCACTTCACCGGTTCACCTCCGGCTCCGAATCCTGCGGGCTATCAGAGCCTCAGCGGCCGGGCTTTCGTGGTCGTTTCAGCCGCTCGTCAAAGTACGAACTCCGTCATCCGCTTTTCTCGGATATAGGCTGCTCGCCCTATCCGGCTTCGACATGGTTTGCAGATCTCCGGATAGCTACGGTCTCTAATAGAGCACGCCTTCGAGAGGTTGTGGCAGCCTACCGTCCCGCAGAAACGTTTGAGCTCTGAGATCAGTACTTGAGCACTGCCAAGCAGACTCTGCTCGGCTAGGGCTCATTGTGTAGCTACAAGATGAAAGTCTCACAAGGGCGCTATAGTGTAGTGGTTATCACTTGGGATTCTGACCGCGTGAGTTCCCAAAACCCAGGTTCGAGCCCTGGTAGCGCCTTGGAACATTCTCTGGCCAGCCCTATGTTTCTTTTTGCTCCCCTGCAGTACTTGTAGAGGACCGATATTCAAGCACAGCGCTCTGTCTACAGTATCACGGCCTGCCATGAGATCATGAAGGTCGACAGCGATGGACGCACTCGAGGAACCTCTACGAAACGAAATGAGAAGAATCCCCTCCTGGTATGCGGGACGATGATATCACTCGTGCATACTGCGAATTCCCTAATAGAAAGCCTACCAGCTAACCTCACTCCTGTGAATGTTGGGCGTTGTTGGCGTCTGAGGATAGCATTTATCGATGAGGGGCTGACCAACGCAGCCCCGCAGCGTCTGTGTTTTGTAAGCCAGCGCCGCGCGAGTATATAGGAGACGACGAGCAGCACGGATTGGCCAGAGGCCCGTCGTCGCTCCAGTAGCAAACACCTCAAGCGCAGCAATGCCCGCAGTAACGTCCGGCAAAGTTCTGGTCACAGGCGCGAACGGCTATATCGCTGTCTGGGTCGTGAAGTCTCTCCTTGACGCCGGCTTCGCCGTGCGCGGAACGGTACGCTCGGAGAGCAAGGCCACACACCTTCGGAACCTCTTCAAGTCCTTTGGTGACAAGTTCGAGGTCGTCATCGTCGAAGACATCACCAAGGTTCGCCTACCCACTTCAACGCGGCCCTTACAAGCAGCACTGAGGCATACTCTCTGATGTCGTGCAGGACGGCGCATTCGATGCGTATGTCAAGGACGTCGACGCGATCGCGCACACCGCCTCGCCCTTCCACATGAAGGCGGTCGAGCCCGACGACATGATCGTCCCCGCCGTACACGGCACGCTCAGCATCCTGAAGTCCGTGCAGACGCACGGCACTTCCGTCCGGCGCGTCGTTGTCCTCTCTTCCACCGCCGCCGTCTTCCGGAGCAACCCGCACCCGGAGACGACGCTCGTGCTCGACGAGTCGAGCTGGAACGAGGAGGAGGTCGCGCAGTGCCGCGAGAAGGGGCGCGACGCGACGCCGCTGGCGAAGTACCGCGCGAGCAAGACGCTCGCGGAGCGCGCCGCGTGGGAGTTCGTCGAGAAGAACAAGGGCGCGCTCGGGTGGGACCTCGTCGTGCTGAACCCGCCGTTTGTCTTTGGCCCGGTGTTGCACGAGGTGGACAAGCCGGAGAACCTGAATGAGTCGGCACGCGACTGGTACCACAATGTCGTGAAGGGCAGGCTCGACAAGGAGGCGCTCGCGAACAACGGGTGGGTAGTTTTGCACGGCGGTATGCCGTCGATGATGCTGACATGGACATCTCAGCGCGACATATGTGGATGTGAGGGATATCGCGCAGGCTCACGTACTGGCGCTGCTGAAGCCCGAGGCAGCCGGCAATCGGTTCATCCTCAGTGCACGGCCCTTCAAGTGGCAGGACTTCGGTGCGTCGCACGGCCGTCGGTATCCTTCTTGTGACTATATGCTGACAATCCGCCAGTCACCGCGGCGCACAGGGCTGCGCCAGAGAAGATCCCGGAGGGAAACACCTCCTATGACGCTTCGAAGGCGAAGCACGTCATGGCATATAACAACAGCAGAGGAATTACGACGTTGGGCATCAAGTACCGCACTCTGGAGGAGACGGCGAGGGATACCGTCGAAGACTTCAAAAACCGTGGTTGGCTCTAAGCGGCAGGCGATTGAAGCAATGCATATGGTTTACACGCTCATTCAGCGAGAGCTATCCCAGTTCCTCGAGGATGAAGATGAGGAGCAACGCGTGCGGGAGCACGGAAGAGGGGCGTCTCTATGATGGGTCGCCGGCATTCGAGGCATTCGTTGAGTCCACTTGGAACTGGATTTCCGTAACTGTCTCTCCGCTGCTATCCCAAGGGTCGCTGGAACGCGAGTCAGAGGCTGTAGCCCTCAAGTTGAGGAGTACGTGCGAGCCCTGGAAAAGCCGTCACTTCCTGGGCCCCTCTAGAAGACAGACTGACGCTGGCTTACCACGAATGAGAGAATTGAGAGCGCCCAGCTGCGAGGTGAAGAGCATGAAGTGAATATCCGCCGGTAAGCAGAAACATCTCGGACTCACAAATAGAATTTCCCGGTCAGCGAATCGGAATTCATGGTGTAGATGACGGCGTTGAGTACCATCACCACTGTTGTGGAGTGAGTAGCCTCATTCAACCCAGATTTATTCTCGAGTGACTCACCGAGAGCCAGAACGAAGCCCCACGATCCGTCGCGCACTATCGTATTCAGAAGGGGCCGCTTATCGCTAAGCCCCTCCAGACGGCTCTCTCGGAACTTCATCATCGTCAGGATGAAAAGGAACGTCTCGAAGACCACAGGTGAGAGCCTATAGGAACTCTTTGTGAGACGAGTGCATGATTTGAGTGTTGAGAGATCACCGACGGGCTGTCTACGGACTCACCAGGCGAGGAGCATGATCCGCGGTGCGGACGACACAAGACATTGCCCATCGTAGCTCAGCCGACGCAGAGCGAAGTAAATTCCAAGGATCGAAGCGCTGAGGCTTGTGGCGAAGGCGGCAACCAGCGCGAACGTCATATTTCTGCTTCTGTCATACAGGGCATGGACTATGATGAGCAGTCAACCAATGCTGCAGGATGAGGAGCGGAAGGGTAGGCAACCCACCGCGTACGAGCAACACGACTTCCACACCGACGATGACGGAATGCAGGACTACGGATGCGGTCAATACAGTTGCGTTACACTGGCCTCCGCTGAAGTCAGGGAGTGACCTCGCCTGAACTGCAAAGTAAGCGAAGAATCCTCTGTTGGAAGTTATGTCAGTCCTCGGACTTAGGTGGCCTAGCTAACCCGGTGGACAGGGACGACTCACGTTTCGGCGAGTAGAGGCACGTAACGAATGAACGCATAGAGCCATCGGGACCACCCGTTCGGCCTCCTGCATAGGCTTACCATCTGAGAGGAACGTTCTCCCTTGTGGACACTCACTGCCAGACCAAGTTGACCTGGCAGTGTTCCCGTCCGGTTAGCACGCGTATGCGAGAGTTCTCTAACACTTACCTCTTCGGCGAACGATACAATCAAGTCCCATGTCAAGAACGTCATGGCTGCGACTGGTGGGTGATCGCGGCGTCGTATGAGGCTCATGCTATAAGGGACTCAGCGACGTCGAGACATACCGGAGTAGTATCCCGTGCTTTCGCCCGTTGAGACGGTATAGTCGATGATACACAGCTCGGCCGTACTAGTACCTCCCATAGCAGCCGGACAGTGCGAAACAGCAGACCACTGTCGACGTCACTGTCGCGTACAGTACCCCTGGATGCTGCTGAGCCAGTCAAACACAGATGAGCAAGGTGCAGGGATGGTCGAAATTCTAAACATTCAGACTCACCCTATCGCGCTATATATGTGCATGTACGAACTCGAACACGGCGACGTCGGGGATCGCAGGGATGACCACTGCGAGTAGCATGATCGCGTTGCGATCTGGCAATGATTTTGAATTGTCGATAGTGCGCCAAACCTTCAGCCCGCACGAGTCGGTGTGTGGCTTGAAGGTGTTCCTGTACTTTCAGGCTGCGTGGAAGCACTCTTCTGCGTGGTGTGTCCCCATCCCTGGGGAGGACCCACGAGGGCGCCGCTGCGGTGTATCATGGAACGAGTCTGCAGAGGATTCAATGTATTGGATATGCTTCGAAACCGTACGACATGTGAGAGCGTCCAATTGTCCGTGAAGATGAAGTCCGTGCACACATACTGTAGATACTACTGCGAGTCCATCATGTGTGGCCTGCGACTATCGGATGAAGAGACGCAGGCCTCGGAGGTGCCGACATCCCCGATGTCCATGCTCACAAGTTCAGAAGGTCGAGCAGCTTGTCGAACCGGGGGGTTCCAAGTCCGGTAACCTAGTATATCATAGTCAGCGCGCCGTCAGGAGCACAAGGAGAACATGAATCCGTCGCACCGGGTCCCAGCCGTCCACAGCCTCGAAGCCGCGGAGGGTATCGTTTTGCGAGCACCTGACTGAGCTATTCCCGGTGTTGATGTCAGTGAATGCCTTGTACCCTTCTTTATACAGCCAAGGGTTCAGGAACCCAAGCGGCGGCCTGCCCTTCGAGGCCAGACGGTCGTTGATCAGCGCGATGATGCTCGCGACCGTCGGGCTCGCCGCACTCGTGCCTTGAATGTGGAAGAAGATGCCGGCTTCGTAGATGACGAAGTTGTCCGCCTTCGCGGCGATATCAGGGAATGCGCGCCCGCTCGCATTGAAGCGGCCCTGGTTCACGTCGCCGTGCTTGCTGAGGTAGCTGGAGACAGCGCTGTCCTGATACGACGGACGGGCGTAGTAGTTCGAGAAGCCGCCGGACGAGCCTGTCCATGCTTCTTCGGGGGAGAAGCTCTGAGTTCCGCCGACCGAGGTCACGCTGAGAAGAGACCTTATGAGCCGTGCACTTGTCAACGGGACTGTACGTACAATGGGCAGTTAGAAGGGAATGTAGGCTCGAAGTTGGTCCGGTTGTCCGGAGCGCATCCCACTCCACTGTCTCCTGACGCATAGAGGATGGTGGTTCCGCGGGCACTGAGCTGAGCATACGCCTGACAGAGTTTGCTGAACATGTCCGTCAGTATTGTGAAGACTCGTTGGGTGTCCCTACGCCCGGAGGGATCGAGACTTACTCGGTCAAGGCGAAAGACAAAGTGCTTTCTGAGAAAGCGTAGCTAGTCGTGAGGACTTGCGGCGGCTGGTCCAGAGCAAGGAGAACGTTCGCCTCGTCGAGGAAGCCGTCGAGGTCCCCATCCTGGTTGTGCACGCCAATGAAGTAGTACGTTACCGGTACATTCGTCGCAAGACCGACGGTGTACTGGATGTCAAGCTCCTACAAAGTAGACATCAGCCGTTAGCACAGGTTGGCTGTGCTGATAGCTGCGCTCACCCCTTCGGAGACTGAAGGAGCATCTTGATCGTTCGAACCGCCATCAATACCAACTACGCTGAAGTTGGTGGCAGGGTCCATGTCGGGGCGATATGTCTCGAGGAATGTCTACGAATGGATCGAGGTCAATACTCGGAGGAAACGGTGACCAACAGCGATCGAATCAACCTCGAGCCATGCATAGTGCGCGCTATTCCCGAAGAAGCCAGTTACGCCGAGTTGATTCTCCTTGTTTACCGCTGGCGTGAGCGGGATCTGGTACAGCTCTTGCAAGCATGCCGGGATGGTGCCGTTCGCGCATACCGACGCAAGATCGCGACGGACAGCCTTATGGTACGTCGTTGTGTTCTCCGGCTGCGCAGATGCCGCGCTCCGTGCGAACGGCACCGGGAATCTGCCTCGGTCAATCTCTCATCTGTGCGATCGGCATGTGGAGACTTACGACACTGTCGGATGAACCAGGTCGACGTGACCTTGCAGCGCTTCGGGAAGGGAGTAGGCCAGGGTGCGAACGGCCTCTGTGCCCGTCGCCGTGTGTCGGAAAATGCTGAAGTTCGCCTTGAACATGTCGTTTGCTTTGCTCACGGGCAGTTGGATCCCGAGCCAGTCGCCTGCAGGGGAGAGAGGTGTGGCGTTCAAGCCGTTCTCTCGAAGCCATGCGTTCACAGCGTCGACACTGGCGCTCTGAGGGGCGACGAAGGCCTCAACCTGCCGCATGTTCAGCACGATTTGTATGTGAACATACAAGGTACTCGATTCATGCTCACTTCGTCTTTGCTCAAATACTGGCCATACGAAGGGCTGTCTGGGTCACTAACACGGTAGACTGCGTCCACCAGACCGTTCGCATCGTTCTGAGCGAGGGCCAGGCGCAGGCTGAGAGTCGTTTCCGGAGATGCTGGGCCTATCTCGGTGAACTCAGAGGGTGCAGCCGCCCTCAGCTCATGGACCTGGAAAGTCGCTGAGCTGGTTGCCAGGGGGTTCGCGGCTGCAATAGCCAGGGGAAGGAGGGATAGCAACGCAGAGAAGGTACGCATAGCGGGGGGAGTAGAGCAGGAGACCCTCACAGCGTCCACTGAGGTCTGGGGAGTTATATCTTCTATGTAGGATAGAAGTTTCTCGGCATCACAGTAATCGAAAAGAACGTACGCCATCATCCTGGGAGAAATCAGTCACAACATGTAGGACTGCGGAGATGTTTCGCCGTGCACGTTCAGCTCGAAGACCAACGTTGGCCGACGGCGGCCGTGCAACGAGGCTTCGGACATTCATGTGGAGGCGCGATCTGCCCCATTATGTCTGCAGCCGCCTACAAATGGAATAAAGTACCCTTATGCACGATGAGCGAGCTTGACAAATGGTCGCGACCCCGAGCTTCAGTATAGTGGCAGACATCATGTACATCGCGCAGCCTGGAATCGAGCTAGTCCGGGTCTTCATAGCCCTCCGGAAATGGAGAAGAACTTACTTACGGAGTTAGAGAGCGTCCCCGGGCTATGCCTTGTCACCTATGCGTCTGTGACAATGCACGTACGGACGCCGCCTAGACCTCCGGCGCAGAGCCCCGAGGGAATTCGAGGAGAGGACTTCCCGCGCTGGTAGTTAGTGGCCGGCGGTGCTGTAAGTACTTAGCAGGAGTGTCTTCAAACTTGCAAGTGATTGAATGTCCGACATTCCCACGGGGTTGCCATTCTTACTGGACCACTTGTTCTAACGCAAAAATACAAGGCCTGCTGAACGCGACGGCCACTGTGCCGAGGCCAACTGTTCCGCATACGTTCTCGTGCATCGTCTGACAGTCCTGATATAGTCTACTTTCTTGGGCGCTGTTGCTCCAGTGAGTGACGCATTTCGTCGCCCTCGTAGAAACAGGCGCTAACTCCTGGCTCTGATAGATCGAGGTTCCTTTGCCCTATCTTCGGCGTGCTCCCATGCTTCAGGATGTCGCAGATCTAGTCATGACGGACGCGCACGATATCCCATGCGAACAAGCCATTGACAAAACATTCAGCCGCCACCTCATCTACGACCAGATCCTGCACAACTGCAGTGCACAGAGTATCTTCAGTCTCCGCAGAGTTGGGCGACAGATCTACTGTGCCGTGCAAGACTACAACGGGCGCGTCTTCAACGTGAATAGGCGGCTTTTCCGATTCTTCGTCGACCCGCTCGCATTTCGCTCTCTGCAAGCGCGGACGGCCACTGTGATCTCTGGGTCCTTCGCTCTCCAATTCTTCGACCGGTCCTACTTCTCGGGGTCCGACCTCGACCTCTACGTTCATCCTAATTCCCATGTGCTTGATGTGGGCCATTACTTGCATTCCGAGGGATACCAGTTCCAGCCGTGCACATGGCAGCTCGAAGACTACCGCAAAGAAATTCGACGGTTATGCGAAAGGATGGCTTCATTCCAGTCCGATGAGAATGAAGAGGAGGCTGAGTTGTTGTACCAAATGCGGAGCGTTCGCGCCGTATACACGTTTTGCAAGGCCGGCTCGCCGGAGGGCCTGACGCGGACTGTCCAGATCATCGTATCGCGCGAGTGCCCCATGGCGTCCATCTTAGATTTCCATTCGAGTACGTTCCAACCGCAAACATCCTGTGGATTGTACTCAATGCTCTGTCCGCTTCAGCGTGCGTCATGAACGTGATCACATTCAACGCCGCCTACGCCTTCTATCCCATAGCGACGTACGAGCAGCGCATGTCCCTCGTCATCAACGACTCGGACCCGAACGCCCCAAGCGCGCTCGAGAAGTACGCCCGGCGAGGCTGGCGCGCTATTGCAAATCCTTCCCCCCTCGTACCCCTGCTCGATTTCCGTGTTTTCCACTTCGGCGTCGCGCGCTGGCTCTGCGACTCCCTCACCTGGACGGTTCACCTTCCCATGGACGGCGTGTCCCCCCCGCCTCCGTCCTCGCCTTCATCCGTCCCACTCACATGGGACCCGATCGCCGAGTGCGGCTGGATACTCAGACGGCACGGCGACTACGTGAGGCCGTGGGTCAAGAAGATTGCGACGACTGTCATGTTCTGGAGGTATACTGTGGGAGACCGCGAGTATCTGGGCAAGTTAACCGACTACTTCAAGCGCCAAGGCGCCACTGAGCATTCGAAGGTGCCTAGTGGAAAGTCGATGCCGGACTACGCTGAAGCATGGACCTGGTGCGTTAATCCCGGGAGCTGCCATTATGACCGTATCCTCACGGATCAGCGCAGGTGGGACTCGGTGCTGCCGTTGTTTAGAACGAATTACTTAGAGGAGAAGGCGAAAAAGCTATAGATTTGCATGGCGAGACACTCCCCTTGATGAGGCCGCGTCGGTGTAAGCGAGACTAGCCAAAGGTGCCATTACTCGTACTCCACTTTACATAATCATGTACATCTCCCAGCGACGCTCCACGCCGTTTGGTGTGGCGAGAAGTCGAGTAACAGTGGCATTTTGGCAGATATACTCGCAACTGGTTGGCATCCACTGTCTACCGCACTCCCACCCAGGTACCTTTCGAACAGAACAAATATGCTTGGCCTTCTATTGCTACGACACCATGCACCCTTACAGCTCCCTCAGAGCTCGATTTTGATGCGATGGAAAAGCTCGGCGCTCTTGCGCATCTCCTCCGCAGTGGTTGGCGGCGCCTGCTTGCCGTCCAGACCGAATGTCTGCACGCCCGTGTACTCGAACGGCGGGACAGCGTCCGGGATGCAATTCACAGGAGCGACGCCGTAGTCGTCAAACGTCCATGGATCCCCAGGCTTCGCGGGAGCGGAGAGAAGGACGGAGTTCACCGACTCCATCGACACGTCCGAGTCGAAGTAATTGAGGGGCGTGAGGAAGAAGCTGTCCGACGCGACATGTATCAGCATCCTCTTCTATCTGGTGAGAAAAGGAGCATACCTGGAAGCCGCGAGGTTGGTGCGGGTGTTGGGCGCGTCCTCCGCTTGGGGTAGGTGGTGCATGCCGACGTTCACCCACGCGACAAGGTCCTCCTGGGTGATGTTCTCGCCGTCGAAGAACTTGTGGAAGTCGATGACTGGATCCCCAGGCAAGTTCAGGTTCCATTGGCAGCTCGAAGTCGGTTCGGTGTCCTTGCGCTTGGATACTGCGAGGTTGTAACGAGCCCAGTTCGCATTGTTCAGCAGACGCTTCGAGCCGACGACGGTCTGTGCAGCACGAAGTCGACACATCGTCAGCGATCCGTCGCGCATATCTCCCCTAATGGACTGTGCACATACGTTGTGAATGGGTGAGTACCCGGGGTGAATAGCGTAGCCACGAGGAATGCCCCAGCGGTTCGTCGCGTCCTGGTTGATGAGAGAGTATCCCCCCTGAAGGTTTGGCGGGAACTTCAGGAGCGCGTCGTCCTCAGTCTCGATGATCTTCTTCGAGATTTTCTGCTGGACGACCTCGGAGCCCCAGTCGTCCTCGAACCACGGTTGGGTGACCGTTTCCTGCGCGGTGCTGGTGAAGAGCAGCGAGTTCTCCGTTCCCGCGACGTCGAGATCGACCTGCATGCGGTACTCAGGATGAACGTGCAAGCAGAAAGCGCAGAAGAAACCATACCTTGTAGTTGATGACGTGGTCGTGCAGAGAACCCACTGAAACGCAGTCGAATCAGCGACTGCTCGGACACGTTGTCATTGGAATGCCTACTGGTTGTTTCGCGGATAGCAGTCCCATAGCCCTCCTGGGCAGGCTCCCAGTAGCCACCTTGCAAGTAGCCGGAAGCAGAGAGACGGACCTCAATCGTGCCGTCAATCTGGAAAATGTAGTCGAAAACTGCGCCGTTCAGGTGTTGCATCAGCTTTCATGGCCCCGCTAGTGGAGCGTCAGACAAAAGTCACTGACGATAGTCATAGCTATGAATTGTGACCGACAGTTAGTCTCCACTCTGCTCAATGTCAGGCAAGGACGCCCACTCACTTTCCGACCGTCGATATGCTCCGAATTACGAGCTGGTATCCACGCGTCGCGCCGAACTCCCCATCTGCGTAGCCAGTGTGGCGGGTGATCGGGCGTCCGCTGTCCTGCTCGAAGATGCAGATGGCGCGCTCGCGCCTGATACTGCCCTCGAAGTTGTGGGTCGTTGCGGGGAGGTAGACCGCCTCGTGCGGACAATCGTAGCCGGGGATCATGTCACGCACGGCCGAGCCCTGCGTGGAAAGTATTGTTGAGAAACGTGAAGCTATATCCGGACCAGGGGATGATGCCTTACCATGCCGAAGAAGCGATCGAGCCAAGCCGTGGTCGTCTGCATGGGGTCATTGCCAGCTTTGCAGAACTCAGCACATCTAGAGAACGGACGTGGGAGGAACGCTTACCGTATTGCGCGATGGCTTCCTGAGGCGCAAGCTGGGAGCGCGAGTCAATGCCCACTCCAGTGAACCATGGCCAACTCGCAAGCAGCTCACCTCGTAGATGATCCGCTCGCCTTTCAGTCGCAGATCCCACAGGCTGAGGCCCATGTCCCTGTCGAATCCCAGATACATGCCCCAGCCCATCCAGCTGACGTATTGCAGAGCACGGTCCACACGGAAGCGGAGCCCACCAAACGACACAGAGCGTGGTCCGGGAAGATGGTCCAGGTCACGGACAGAAGAGGTTGGAGGCCGCTTGCGAGTGCTCCATCCACCCTGGGCTGGGTCTTGGTCCGGACGCTCAGGCAGGCGCTTCAGGGTACCATCGTGGTATGCGGCGAGGAAAGCCTCGGTAGTGTTGAACACTTGGTGATTGTACACGATCTGCAAAGGGATGTCGGCAATCGTATGCGGCCATCAGCGCTTCGTGCGAGTCCTCACCTTCAACAACTTCCACTGCTCGGGGTCCGTGCCGGTGAAGTCAACGTATTGGAAGAAGTTGACCGGGTGTAGCCAGGGACCGGGGGTGTTACGCCTCCACGAGACCCATGCGCGGCGGAAAGAGCCGTCGAAGCTGAATGGCGCCATGGTCGCAGCGACAAGTGTGTCGTTGGGGAGTCCGCGTGCGGAGCCTCCAAAGAGATCCTGTAGTTCGAACGTCAGTCTGCATGTAGTGTTCATGCATGCAAAGGACTGTACCTCAGTTACGTCGGCCAGTGGAGGCATGATCTTCACCAGCAGAGGCGTGAGCTCTCCGAGAGTGGTGAAGCCCCTCGCGTTGTACGGGATGCGGTCGCGGTGGTAGATCTCGGTAAGCTCGCGCATGCTCGTCTTCTCGCTGACCGGAAGCGGGCCCACGAGGTAGTCCATGACATACGGGTCGCTCGCCGCGCCATGGTGTATCGTGACACGAGCGAACTTCTCCGGGGGGCTGGTGGTGTCCGGGTTATCGAGGTACGCGACCGCGTCCTTCTTCGCAGGCCGGAACGCGTCGATGTGGTAGATGAAGTTGTCCGAGATCTGCGCCTTGTCACCGCGCGTGAGGTTCAGGCTGCGCTCCGGCGCGAGAAGCCAATCCCCGATAGAGACTGTTTCGTCTATGGTGAGCGACGCGAATGGGTTCACCTTCGTGGGAGGCGTTGCAGGCGGTGGAAGGCCTGAGGGGCACTTGGCGAGACGATCATCTGCGCCACTGTGGAGATACTCCGCGGCGTATCGGGCGCTGTTGCGAGGAGAGAGGGCGTAGAAGGCAGATATGCCAATCAGTCCAAATAGCGCGACAAGACTGAATACGAGACGCGGTCGAGAGCGGAGCGGCCGAGAGCTAGAAGTGAGCTCCGCGACGCCCTCGAGCTCAGGGTCGCCCTTGGACAGCGGCTCGTACCCAGCAGGAGCCATGACTCTTGACTGTAGAGGGCGGACGAGAAAGTGTCTACCCAGTCCAGGGTGGTGCGAACCTGCGGGGATCTGCACCTATATAGGCTCCGAGTGACTCGAGATACCAGCCGTGCATGCGGCAAGCAGCTGGATGACTTGCCCTGCGAACCTGCGAATGTCGCAAGCCCCATGTAGGATGGTTTGGCGCTTAGATACGCAGCGAACGCGGTCATGGGTGCGCGTCCGCTACGACGCGTCCTACGCGCGCCTCCGTGACGCGTCTCCCTCTAGCATCCTTCTAAAGGCCGGCTATGCGATGATGTGTACTTCAACGCCTGGCGTATACAGTACTGGACTGATGCACGCACTCAACTCTCTATACACTTGCACCTGAGGTGGGTCAGATAACATGATCCCAGCCCTTGGGAAAGGCCGAGTGATAAGCATTCCACGCACGGCGCGGCCGGTGCGGCGGCTCCCTCCGGACTCAGCCAGCCACAATCTCCAGTGATGAGCTTGGAGCAGTCTCGCTTGCACGATCGACCTAGACTTTGCAAAACAAAACGCGGATGAATTGTTACACTTTGCGATACACTGCTGCTTCTGCTTCCTTCCCGTCCCGTTCCTCGTTTTCCGTGGCTCTATCAACGCGCACCGACCGCCGTCGATCGCGTCCTGCCGATACACCTCTCTCCGATATCCCATAGTAGTAGTAACTCACCACCTCGCGCGTGCGGCATGGATTCACTCCTTCCGCCACTTCTGGTAGTAGTGGATGAGGCCGGTGGTCTAGAGTAATCGTTCGTCAGCATTCAGAACTCCCTGAGTAGGAGCGAACGGGGCCTTGTACGCACAGAGCTGTCGTGGCCGGTGACGTCCTCAGGCTTATCAAGCTGCTTGAGGATGTTCTTCGCGAGCACCTTGCCGAGCTCGACACCCATTTGGTCTAGGAGCCGCCGAATAGTCAGCTCGCGTTCATTCTGTCCAGTCATGTCACGTACCGAAGGAGTTGATGCCCCAGACGACACCCTGCGTGAAGATCTTATGCTCGTAGAGCGCGATCAGGGCACCGAGCGTGGCGGGGGTGAGGAGAGGGAACATGATGCTGTTGCTCGGGCGGTTGCCCTCGAAGATCTTCGACTTGACGAGCGCATCCGACGCGTTCGGGCCGAGCTCCTGTAGTTCCCAAGGACATCAGTTGATGCACATTCACCAACCGCAGCTGTAAGGGCATACTAACCTTGCGGACCTCCTCCTCAGTCTTGCCGAACGCCAACGCCTCGGGCTGAGCGAAGAAGTTGCTCAGCAGGATGCGGTGATGCTTGGAGTTGGCAATTGGGTTGTGCGTGGTCGTGGGCGCCAGGAAGTCAGCGGGAATGAGCTTCGTACCCTGGTGCACGAGCTGGTAGAACGAGTGCTGGCCGTTCGTGCCCGCGGCACCCCAGATTATGGGCTACATTGGAGTCAGCATTCATACCCTTGCATACGGTGTAACAGCGGTACGTACGCCGGTCTGGTAGTTCACGCGACGCCCGTCCTTGGTCACAGACTTGCCGTTCGACTCCATATCTCCCTGCTGGAAGTAGTCGGCGAACTTGTGGAGGTACTGGTCGTAAGGGAGGAGCGCGTGGGTCTGCGCGCCGTAAAAGTCGTTGTACCAGATCCCGATGACAGCGAGGAGAACGGGGAGGTTCTGCTCGAGCGGAGCGGTCTTGAAATGCTTGTCCATCGCGTGCGCCCCGCGGAGGAGCTGCTCAAAGTTGTCGTAGCCAATGACGAGTGCAATTGAGAGACCGATGGCGCTCCAGAGCGAGTACCGACCGCCGACCCAGTCCCAGAACTGGAACATGTTCTGCTCGGCGATGCCGAACGCAGTGACGGCCTTCGTGTTCGTGCTGAGCGCGACGAAGTGCTTCGCGACATGCGCCTTGTCCTTCGCGGTCTGCAGGAACCAGTCGCGCGCGCTCTCCGCGTTCGTGATCGTCTCCTGCGTCGTGAACGTCTTGCTCGCGATGATGAACAGCGTCCGTTCCGGGTCGCACACGCGCAGCGTCTCCGCGAGGTGCGTGCCGTCGATGTTCGACACAAAGTGCGCCGTCAGGTCGCGCTTCGCGTACGGCTTCAGCGCCTCCGTGACCATCACGGGCCCGAGGTCGGACCCGCCGATGCCGATGTTGACGATCGTGTTGATCGTCTTGCCCGTGTAGCCCTTCCACGCGCCGCTGCGCACCGCCTCCGTGAACTCCTTCATGTGCGCGAGCACCTTGCCGACCTCGTCGACGCCCGCCTCGCTGATCTTGAACTCGTCGAAGTTGCGCAGCGCGACGTGCAGCACCGCGCGGTCCTCGGACGTGTTGATGTGCTCGCCCGCGAACATCTTGTCGCGGTACGTCTCGACCTGCGCCTCGCGCACGAGGTCGAGGAGCGTCGCGAGGATGGGCTCCGTGATCAGGTTCTTGGAGAAGTCGAGCAGGAGCCGCACGGAGGGGTCCTCCGAGACGTACTCCCGGCTAAACTTGGAGAACCGCTCGGGGTCCTGCGCGAAGAGGTCCTTGAGGACGAGCTTGTCATGCTGGGTGTCGTAGAGCTCCTGGAGCTTCCTCCAGGCAGCGTATTCTGCAGAACGTGTCAGCTACTGCTCTTGACCGCCCTGAACGATGACGCAAGGAGTGAGGCTGATTGGGACTCCGTTCCCGCCGGACAATCAGCGAGGCGTCGTCTCTGACGCACGACTCGGCGCGTCCGCCTGTGCTTGTCCCGCTAGCTGCACTTGCTAGCGCGGCCTACGCGAGTATTGAGTCCTGCAGGGCATGCTGATCCGTTCTGCTGCCTCATCCCACGATCTCCCCTGTTCCCCGCTCCACAAGCCACCAACAGGTACCGCGAAGACTCACCTGTCGCAAGCTTGCCGCTCATGTTGTTGGTATGGTACAAAGAGTGCAGAAGTCAGACAGCAGGGAGATGGCGAGAGCGTCGAAAGAGCGTTGGGGTTTATAACGGCCCTCCGTTGGCGTCACCGTCACCGTCGATGCTATCGCGATCGTGCGAACCGATACTCCGGATCTCCAGTGCCCACCCTCACCGGCTTCTCCGCGTCCCTCACCAATCCTCTCCTCTTCGCCCTCTTGCGAACGTGTCTTCTCAGGCGGTTGTGCGGCGGCAGGGGCCATTCTCAGAGAAAGAGCACGGCTTGACTGCTTTGGGGGCGTTTTTCCGACCGTGGTGGGATGGTGGGACCGTGGAACCGGCGTCATCCGCGACGGTGCCTCCACTATATCGGCCCGGCAGTCCGGTAGAAAGTGCAGAAGGCAGCGGTTTGCTGGTGGATGCACGCATAGGAAGTGAGAGTCCCAGCGAGCAGCGTTCGAGTGAACTCGAGACTCGAGTACATCGACCTTCTAAGGAACCCAAAGCACAATGCCTGGGAAACAGCCATCCTATGCCGAGCCGAATTCGACTGCTTCAGCTACCCTGCTTAGTACGTACGTCTGAAGGGGACGTGCGGTTCGGAGAAGTACTACGAAGAGTGCTGATGGCTGCTTGGAGATTACGCACAGGTATCTTGCAGTCATACGCAGCGATATCCGACGAGGTATACCCTGCACTCTGCGCCCTAGTGAAAGGTGGCCCGGCTATGTCAGGAGTTCATAACGGTTGCCATCCGTGGTATGCAGTGATGTCGATGCAGGCAATGACCACAGTGCACACCAACCTACCGTTCAAAGAGACACAGTGATGAGTCGGTAGAACCATGGAGATTACGGTCGCAGCTGTTCGCCGGTCTCCTTCAAGACTTCACGAGCATCAAAGTCCCAGGCGTACTATGTGTAACCGGTGCTGGAAAGTTCTGTGTGCGCGTGAACGATGCCAATGCTTGCCAATGGCGATGTTCAACTGAGATCGGCAGTGATGGGCGCCGCGAGCTATGCCCAGTGCCTTCGGGTGTCGGTCGGCCCAAGGAGCTCGAATATCGAGAGTCTGTCATTTCTGCTGAACGGGAAGACGTCCGGGAGAGGCTTAGCGCGCCGAAGCCAATCCAGTCGAACCGGACAGAACTTGGGAGGAATGTCGAAGCCGCGGGGAACGGCGCGAGCGTGCAGCCAATGACGGCAGCACCTGCGACCGCTGCTGGTCATGATGCTCAGGAGGTCGGGCGGACAAGCGAGAGAAGAGGGAGGAACCGGGAGGCGAGAGGAGCGTCGGAGGCTCGAGCACGCCTGGACCGCCGGCAGAGAGCACGACGCGACCACAGACGCGGGCGCACACAGACGCCCGTGCCAAATCGGGAATTGTGAGATCTCACTCTTGTAGCAGACGCGCATCTTGGCCACCTCCTCACCCGCTATAAGTACCCTCTCCCCCGTCCCTGTCTCCTCCGACTCTCTCCTCCTCCTCGTCGCTCTCTCCTGCTGCGAGCCTCCCGCTCCCGCCTTTACGACGCGCTACGGACCACCGTCATCGCTCACGCTTACACAACATTGCGTAGATTGCCGAAGCGGGGTAGACGGTCACACGAACACTATCCACCTGAGCACTAAATAGCACACCGTCTTCCCCGGATTCGTACAGCGTCAGACATTGCTCCATCGTCCTCGCTCTCCCCGCCCATCTGACCGCGCCCACCCTCGACGCTCGACACGCTGGCCTCAGCGGAACGCACCCCGTCGCGCTAGCGGAACATCCATCCACCCCTCTCGCTGATCGGACGCACACAAACTACGCGAAGCCCTCCCACGTTCTCGTCTAAACACTCCGCCATATATACCTCCCCATCTCGCCCGCTCGCCCGCCCCTCCCAGTGTTTCTCTCTCGCCCCACCCCACTTCTCGCGCTACCATGGCTGACCTGCGACCGTCATCATCCTCCTCCGCACCGCAGCTGCACGCGAACCCCGAGCCCCAAGCCCAACCCACCTCCCAGCTGCCGCGCCCCGCATCAATTGAGAACGCCCTTCAATCGCGGATCGATGCGTTCTCACCCCTCTGCCCCTCTGCGCGCACGTCCTATACCCGAGTAGACTTCACCGCCGGGACGGGGGCGAATACCCCTAGGAGAGACTTCACAGGAGAGGTTGATGGGGCGGACGGAGACGATCGTGATGACGAACGGGAGCCCGCAGGAGCGCAGCTCGCGGAGGAGGCCATCCCTCAGACCCCGCAAGTCTCGCTGACGTTCCTGCTCGTCTCGGGCCGTCGCCGGACGATGACCTTCGAGCCGGAGACGACCGTCGGGAGAGTGAAGGAGCTGGTCTGGAACACCTGGCCCAACGGTGAGCAGCCCGCCTCGCCTGACCTGACCTGACCTGCGAGGGAGCGCTCGGTGCTTCTATGCTCGTAGAAGCTCCACCGAACCCCCAGGGCGCATGATGGGGCGTATTCCTGACCGCGTCTTCGCGCAGATTGGCAGGACGAGCGGCCGCCAGCGCCATCGTACCTCAGGATTCTCTACCTCGGCAAGATCCTCCAAGACGAGGACTCGCTCGACAGTGCGTCTGCTCCCATCTTGCTGTCTATTTTCGCTGCTGACACGGCTGCGCTATAGAACTGTCATTCCCCACACAGCTGCCATCCCCGGTGCCGTCGGCGACGATCGTGCACCTGTCCATCCGACCGTACGCGCCTCCGTCAGAGGACGTGCCCAAGAAGAAGAGGCGAAACACCGGCGGGCAGCCCGGCGGCGCCCCGGAGGGCGCAGAGGAAGAAAGTGCGGGCTGCTGCAGTTCGTGCGTGATCTGCTGAGCGCCTGCGCGCAGTGAATGGTAAGTCCTAGCGCCCCGTCCCCACCGCCGAACCCAGGCTGCCAAAGCTGACTGAATTGACGCGGCAGCTGTGCGCGGCGACAGCCTATGTCCGTCCTCCCCGTTAAGTTCTGCCTCGTCCACCTTCGGACCTTCCGCAAATTTTGCGCCCGAGGTGCTCCGACGCCCCCGCCGTGCTCGCTATGAGTGCTTCGCTGCCGACCCTGCATGTTCCACCTCCCCGTGATTTCCATTTCTTACGGCAACCTTTAGCTTACGATATACCCACCGGGCCATATGAATGACGGTGCTCACACATCCCGTCTAGGCCCTTAATGCTCGGACTCCAGGAATGGACCTCCGTCTTCCACTTCCCACCCTCAGCCGCTGCTTGTGCTAGCTCGCCGCCCTCGACCTCTACCTCCCTCTGCTCACGACCCCTCACGCCCCGTTATGCCCTCCGACTCCGACTTGCGATCGCCCGCTGTCAACAACGCCGTGACGCTGCTGCGGACAGCATCATCGCTTTACACCAAGGGTGTAGCCCTGTCCGCCCCGCATGCCCATCCTCACCGTATTCGCTCGCCCTATCCATCGCGGCAGTGCTTGGTCGCCTTACCAGGTTCGCCCCTGCCCCGCCGCACCTCTCTCCTGTTATCCCCCCTTCCCGCGCTTGGCACATCGACACCCCTATGCTCTCCTCTCCGCAGCGCGCGGCAGGAGCTTGACGGGTTCAGCCGTCCTCGTATGTCCGTCCGCCTCGGAAGTCATACACACTCGAGCCTCTGTTCATTTGTATAGTAGCTAGCCTCACGCAACGCACCGTCTTTCTGCTCTGTACAGGAGCGTCACGCTCGGCGGCAGCTAGGTGCGGGGGGAGTCATTGACTAGTCCTGAGGCCATCTCGGATGCAGCGCACTTTGGGTACCACTTCTACGATCGACCATGCATTCCATCCATGTGATATATCGGTGGCCATGGGGGGTGCTGTGCCACAGAGAATAAATGTAAGTGCGGCTACGTCAGCTCGATATTGTGCTTCGCAGATGAGCCCAGGGTACCGCTGCTCCGGTCGCTGCCTCGGCCTTGCTGCTCTACTATACTGTATGATGACCGATGCCGCCACGCTGAACGATACACTACATGCGTTCATGGTGCAACACTGGGCGAAGCTCCAGTACTGTAATAAACAAGGACCGTCCCTATCCAGTGGGATGCACTCAAGCGGCATGGCGCTATAGTGTAGTGGTTATCACTTGGGATTCTGATGCAACAGTGTTCCCAAAACCCAGGTTCGAGCCCTGGTAGCGCCTTGGAACAGTCCAACGAACAGTCTATCTGCTTTTTTTTCCGCACTGCCCACACTCTTGCGCACCTGGCAGGCTGGCTTGATGTCGGTGACCAGTGCAAGTGGACGTGTGAATCCCGAGCGGTCCCCACCGGGGGAAGAGATGGGACATACTCAGCCGTGAGCGTTACAGTGGTAGAGCCGCTAGTCATATCACAACCGAGTCCCTCGAGTCGTGCGGGGTTCACATCAAGCATATGATCCAGCATACTACGAGGACTCCGATATCAGTCAACCCCCTTCGCTGCCTCCAGGTCCTGGAACCTCATCTCGAGGCACTCAGGAGGCGGCATGCCTGTCCTGACGGTGCATTCCGTCTGCGCGCTATAGCTGATCGTTGTCGTTAGCAGGGTGCAACACTCCCGGGTTTACGCTGTTACTAAGCATTACTCACCAAGATTCCTTGGAAGACGTCAGGTTTGGGAGACGAAGCAGCGCAGTTACACAGCCTATTGGTGCTGGGCAGTCGAAGATGACCTGCATGCCATACGCCATAGCCCACAGTGCGGTATATGCAGCAAACAGGACTCTCACTGCATTGAACTTGAAAGCGACGGTGGCGATATGGCGCTTTGTCCTCAGACGTTCGCTCTACGCCCGGATATGCGCAAGAAGCTAGGAGATGCTGCGTCTTTGGGCGATATAGTCAGTAGCTCAGCGTTGATATGCACGGGAGGAAAAGGGATAGAAATCTTCTGTTTGACTGCACTCAAGGCGTCGAGTGCAGCAGGCTAGGCCGTTGACACTGGCCTGCAAAGCAATGTTTGTGTCAGGATAGTCCTAGTTTGCAATATATAGAGTCGCCGAATGGCGAGCTAGGTGTTGGAGGCGGAGGATGACTGCTAGGTCCAGCGAAATAATGCCCATGACTCCTGAGTGAAGGTGATTATACAACGATACATACTCGTACAGGGCACCCCGCTGTGGGCGTTCATACGCGGTCATGCAGTGTAGTCGGCATTTCGCGACGCGCGCAAGGTCGAAAGATTCAAGGACGAGTCCGCGTCCAGCTTTCTCTCCGTTTCGTACTCCGTCCTGCTTCCCTCGTTGGTCGTGACATTGGTCCTGTCCGAGAAGTTGATGGTGCTCAGGAAGCTTGCTGCGGAGTCCTTCTGCCATGCACGTCGTCTGAGTACACGGAGGGCGATGAGCTGTGGGGAGATGGCCTAGATGCCCCAAGTCAGTGCCAGGGTCAGCGGAGGTGTTCCCGGTGATCGGCTTCAGACATACCGTGAACATCGAGTACCACGAGAACGCGATGGCGATGTCGCTCCCCATGCCATACGTGATGACATACGCCAGATTCCCGAGCGTGAATGGCAGCGCGGACTCGACGATGATGGCTACCGCGCCGGTGTAGGCTTTCGTTCCCTCATCCGTGCCGCTCAGCCGTCGGCCGATGTAGATGATGCGACCGCAAATGAGGGACGTGACGATCACGTTGAAGGAGAAAGTCAACGAGTTCCAGGCGGTACCGAATTTCGTCGCGATGCCCGCGAAGTAGTTCCCGTCTGGACGGCCGGACTCATAGAGCAGCCCAAGGCAGGACGCTGCGGGCACGAGCAAACGACTGGTGAGAATGTCATAGTGTGAGCGAGGCAAGGGGGTCAACTCACCGAACGACCCAAACCAGATCAATGCTGGAACGATCACAATCGGGTTGTTATCCCATATGACGGTCAATCGGAACATCTTGAGCCGCGCAATGCATCAGTGGACATTCTTCATCGCGCCCCGTAGGGAGCATTCACTCACCAGGAGTACGTCGGCCATCAGCTGGCTGATCATGACGGCGGCGGAACCCCACGTCTGGTACCATACCGCGACGTTGTCGTTCAGGTATGCATCCATACCTCCGGGATAGTCCGCATGCACGACCCACATCTGCTGCCCGAAGTAGGATTGTGTCGTCCAATAGATGGTATTCAGAACAAGGAGCGCTGTGCTGAAAACGACCAGGAATTTGTCTTGCTTCGTGCGCCGTCGTGTCTGCGCCACTTGGCGGAGGGTCATGAAATATAGAGTGAGCTCGACGCCTGTCTCGATGGTCCGTCTTAGCTATCGCTCTTTCCGCCGCTTGTTGGCTGGCGCTAGTGTTGTAAAGGAAAGCACCTACCATAGAGGATAGCATTCAGGTTGTTCACGACGTAGAACGAGTTTTGGAAGAGCGACGCGGTCATGTCTGAGAGTACGGGGCTTGCTACTGTTCAGTCGCCCAGCTCATAAATGTGTGGTGCGGCTTTCTGCACCCGATATCAGGTCTCAACTCCAGTGGCTATCTGCCAGAAGTGCTGGAGACTTACGAGACGTTGCCTTTCAGACACTTTGCTTGGCTTATCTCCAAGCCCGTCTCCGGTATGAGAGCTCCAGATGTTGCACAGCGAACCCACAGGCAAGCAGCGCAGTCGTTATAACGTCGTGGTCGTTGACGGAGAGTTCAAGCCGTGGCGAGAGCTCTGCCTCGACAATAAATCAGAGGGCCGGGAGCACGGATGCATGGTTGCAATGAAGAAGTTCTGCTGGAGCCCCAGACGCGCTAGAAGGCGGAACGGAAACTCTGTCCAACCGGGCGCTCCGCTATCCAGCGACCCGTGCACCGACCACATGCCACAATTTTCTCGCCTCTTGGCAGGCATACCGGCATGACAAGACGATAAGTTATGAAAGCATGCATGGAAAATCGAGAGCTGATCCCAAGCGCGATGTCTCCGCCGTGAAGAGTAGACATGCGGGTGGGAATGTGGTATGATAGAGACGCGGAGGAACAAGCAATAAAGGTGTCATATCGCAGATGTTCAGAATACAAACAACATCGTGAAGATAGCAATAACATCCGACAACATAGTCTACCGCTGCTCCCTTGGTTCTGCGCAGAATACAATCAGATATCATCATGAGGATGCACACGGGAGGGTGACTTACGTGACCACTGGACGCTGAGGATCAAGTTGTCGTATCCACGACCATGCATCTTCTCCATCGCCTTCTGCGCCGCTGCCTTGTCCTCGAAGCTGACGAACGCGAAGCCCTTGCCCGCACCCGTCTCGCGGTCGCGACCGACGTATACACGCGCAACGCGCCCGAACACGCCGAAGAGGTCGCGCAGGTCGTTTTCCTGTGTGTCTTCTGAGATGTTCGTGACACGAAGCGTAGGTAGGTCGTCTCGTGAGCCGCCCGGTCGTCCCATAGCCTCTCCGGGACCACGTCCTCCGCCACGCATTGAAGGAGGCACATATTTGCCACCGGTAGTTGCAGCAGGCGCGGCAGCGGCGGGTTCTGCGGGCGTACCGGTGTCATCGAGACCAACAGGGGGCGTGTCTGATCAAGGGCGTAAGGACGGCGGTCACCACGCTGATCGGGATGTACGTACCGGCACCGTCGAGACCAGACAATGAGTCCTTGTATGGACATTTTGCGGTGAAGTGATCGCCCTTGCACAACCGACAGACGACCTTGCCAGCTCCTGCCTTTGCGAGGTTGGCCTTGACGGCTTGCTCTGCCGTCTGCTCCGGCTCCGACGACTGAACAGGTACCAACGATGTTATGAGGTAGGCCATGAGAAATCAAATTAGGGGACGCACCTTGTTGCCGGGGCTAAGCTTCAAGTATACGTTCTCTCCTACGGTCGTCGTCGCACGGTCGGGTCCAGGTTTGTTTCCTTTCTCCTGGCCGAACTTGGCCCATGTTTTCCGCTCTGCTACGCTGTGGTCGACCACGGCCTTCTGGAGCACCCGCTTGATCTTCTTGGTAATCTGAAAGAGACGAGACCTGACGTGAGCCCCAGCGGTCAGTCTTCCGTAGAGCATGCGGGACTTGCCTTGACTTTCTTACCCTCATCGTTGATGGTGTACTCAACTGTTGTACGGATGCCATTCTCGTCGACGTAGTCTTCGACCTTTGGCGTCTCTACATCGTGAAGTGAGCCCTGCTGCAGTGATACCTAGTAAGGGGGCCGATCAGACTGACCAAGCTCATCGACATCGTCCGCCCAGGACGTTTTGGGTGCGCTATGGCCCGACCAACAGTCAGTCAAAGATCCCCCGTATTCCGAAGGATGTATGCGTACTTTGCGGTGGCCATAGCGGTGGTGTGGGGAAGGGAGAGGTATACGCTGCTGAATCTGGTCTCGCCAAAGCAAAACGCAAAGACGTTACGCAGGTGTGACGTGGTGTGTGACGGATGGGTCACACCGTCCTAGCCTGAGTGGAAGCGGACGTGGACGCGTCTGTCCACTCGACCGCCACTGCCTCGGATTCTTGTTCTGCTTTCTGATCTGTAAATCTGACTGCTGGGCTCTGACACTCCGCAAGGCTGGGATAGAAGCTGACTTGTGACTGTGTACTTGCGTGGTGACACTGTCGACCGACAGGAACCTGCTGGTACGGCGTGACATGGCAGCACCGACGAACGCAGCGGGACAGTGAGCAGAAGGTCATAGGTCCGGTGTTTCCTTATTGAAATCCTAATTGTAACATGCAGAAAATCCCCACCAGGCGGTACCGCAGAAGCATATGAAGAGCCTCCTTCTCTTGCTTCCTCGTCTGAACTGCTGAGCTCCCTCGAGAATCACCAAGATGTTGTCTCCTGGATCAACGAGGTGCTCGGCGTGTCGGAAGAACCTAGCGATGCCGAACGGTCGACCGCGTTGACCGAGCTAGACCGGCGCGTCTCCCATATGGTCGGCACCTTGGAGATAGCGTCCGAAGACACGTCCGCGCAGGTCGACAGACTCATAGAGGATATCTCTCGGGGCGCTTCCCGGCTCACATATGACCTCCACTTCATGCGCGAGAGTGCTCTGTCTCTACAAGGCATACTCCACAACGTCGAGGGCAAGTCCAAGACCTCTCTAGCGCCCGAGACCGATGCCGCGCTAGAGAAGCTCCACTACCTCGACATAGTCAAGCGGAACATGGAGGCTACCCGGGAGGTCTTGCGGGAGGCGGAGAGCTGGAGTACTCTTGAGAGCGACGTCACCTCCCTGCTAGGAGAGAAGAGCTACGAGAAGGCTGCGGAGAGGCTCTCCGAAGCGAACAAGAGCATGGCCGTCTTCGAGAATACCCCAGAGTACGACAGCCGGAGGACGCTCATGGTCAGTCTGCAAAACCAGCTGGAGGCGTCTCTCAGTTCTGCCCTAGTCGCTGCGGTCAACTCCCAGGACGTGGCGGTGTGCCGGAACTACTTTTCCATTTTCCGCAACATTCAGAGGGAATCTGAGTTCCGTAACTATTACTACGGTTCACGGCGAGGTCCACTAGTCGAGCAATGGCAGAAGGCTCGGCTGCAGGACTGTGATTCCGGCTTTCCAGTGGAGCAGTCGTCCTTGACCTTCCCCGCTTTCCTGCCCGTATTCTATCAGTCGTTCCTGGCCATCCTCCAGGCAGAGCGAACCTGCGTACCTGCCATCTTCCCCGATCCACGACCGTCACTCTCCGCGCTCATCACCTCTACTCTCTCGGCCCTCCAGCCGTCCTTTTCTCAGCGACTCGCGGCGATGTCGGCATACTACGGCGCGACCGCGCTCCCTCAGCTCATCTCGGCATACCGCGCGACAGAAGAGTTTGCGAACTCGACTGACAAGATCATGGAGAAGGTCAGCTACGCCACGCCCGTCGCGTCTGGAGATCAGCAATCCTCTGGCCATCTCCGCCGCCGCTCTTCTGCGCGCCTGTCAATGTCGATGTCGCGCCGTGCAGGCAGCCATCGGGCGTCAATTAGCGGGACTGGTGCCCTTGCGCCCCCAGCGCTCGAATGGGACCAGGAGCTCTTCGAGCCATTCGTCGACTTCCAGACGGATTACGCAACACTCGAGACGCGCTTGCTCGAGGACGCTCTCAAGACGGCACTGTCTGGTGACGGCCGGGGCCGCATCGATCACGCCCGACTACTCCGAGAGCGTGCGGTGGACATCTTCGGCGTCGCCGAGGAAGCCATCGCGCGCTGCATGGCGTTCACGCACGGCTACGGTGTTTCCGGGCTCGTGCAAGCGGTGGACCGGCTCCTCTCTGCCTTCGCCGAGGCGTCGAAGGAGGAGATTCTGTCACGTCGCTCAGGGCAGACTGGACAATCCCTGAGTGCCTCCGCGTCCGGCGAGGACCTCTCGGATCTCGACTACACCGCGGAAGACTGGGCAGACATCCAAGCACTGCTGCACTTCCTCGAGGCTGTACGTACGCTTCTCGAGCGCACCGTGCTGTTTGAAGGCAAATTGCGAGCGACCATCACGCAAGTGTCGACCGCGTTGCGTCAGGCCAGGACTGATCCCACCAGCCTCTATCTATCGGGCGCGAGCAGGGGCAAGCTGCAGCTGCTCATGCAGTCAACGTTGAACTCGGCAGAGCTGCACGAGCTATTGAACAAGGTCGACCCGGAACCATCCAGTCAGCCTCCCTCGCGCGGAGACTCGTTCCTAGCGCCGACGCCACCTACGCCGGATGCCCGCCGCTCGCCTCGCACATTCGCAGTCCCTCATCCTTCACTTGCGGCCGCTCCGCCGCTGCTTGTAGGCGCTCGGAGTGCGATATCGGACTTGGCTAAGACCTGTCAGCAAGCGCTGCAAGACACCATTTTGTCCCCACTGCACAAATACTTGTCGTCGTACGCCTCGTCCTCCTTGTGGTCAGCGGCAGGCGACCCGAAGGCGAAGCGGCCTCTTGCGGGCGGTAGCGCGCTGAGCGAGGTACAGGTCCCAACATTCTCGCTCTCCCCAAGCAGCACCATGCAGCATGTCGCCGAGGGCCTGCTCAACCTGCCGCGACTCTTCGAAGTCTACGCGGACGATGACGCGCTGGCGTTCTCGCTTGAGACACTTCCGTTCATCAACGCCGAGCTACTGCGCGGTCTCGCGGAGCCGACTCCTCCCGCCGAAGCGTCGCTCTCGTCGTCCGGCCTCTCGCACACCCGCCGTTCGCCTTCCCTCTCCCTCAAAGCGATGCCAGGTGCCTCCGTCACCACCCCGATACCCCCGCCGACGCTCACACCCGAAGCGGTGTCCGCTGCGTGGCTCTCCTCTCTCGGTCTCTCCCTCGTTTCTCGGCTCACGGAAGACGTCCTCCCCCGCGTCCCAAAGCTGACGCCCGCCGGAGCCGCTCAGCTCTCGTCCGACCTGGGCTATCTCTCAAACATCGTCATGGCTCTGAACGTCGAGTCGCCTGAGCTGGAGAAGTGGCGCGAGTGGGTGGAGGTGGACGATATGACGGGGAGGCAGAAGTACAAAGAGGCACGAGAGGCTCTGGGAGCCGGCGAGAAGGAGGATACCGTGATGACTACAGTAGCGAAGTTGAGGAGCTGGGCTTGAGCCGCTGCGTATGCCCGGTGAGCGGATGTATCTCGAGCTCCAATCTAATCGTCTCCGCGGACAATAGTCATCGACCTACTTTGCCTTACCCCACAGAAGGTATGAGGTAATCTAGTACAGGTTTTCACCCTAGCCGCTCTACTCTGCATTTTGGTATTAATGCTACGACTGCTGAGTATCTGCGCAGGGGTTGGACGGTCGCTACCTCAAGAGGTATGTATATACGTCGTCTATTGCATTGAGTGGGCTAGCTGCTAAGCAATATTCTCCCTCTACTCAAGGGTTTGCATCACCGTCGATAAAATCTGCCGGGCTGCGCGCACTGGTCTCCCTGAATCGCACCTGGGCCTACCTCTATACATACTGTGCGAGGCGGGCCATCGCACGGCGTTTGCATGCTGTAAGTGTCTTGAACCGCTTTGGCCTTCTTGAGAAGTTGTGGTGCGTCGCACTCCGGACCTTGTGAGGTACTCGCCATTCGCAGATCCCTTGCGCGCCCTGCGTCTGCGATTGACGATCCTCAACTGGTCTATGTCGAAGTCCTCTTGGTGGTGAATCTCGGTGTCTTCCCCATCCGTATTTCGGCTCATGTGTCACCATTACCAGAGGTACTCAGCTGCCGATGTTCATGTTCTCACCGGCCGCACTTCCCCTGGAGTCGTGATTTTCTTTGTCCCCCGCTATATCTTAGCGGTGCGTCCGTGCGGAACGTGCCATCGGCCCAAAGGATTGTGATGTTCTGTATGTTAAAATCTCTTGAAATCGTGTTCCTGTGCATGTGCTATATCTCTCTTGCGGTCTTTTAGGATCCTCTGTCGGCTTGCTGTGTTTCTGGCTGCCATTGGGTGAGGGGTGCATATTATCCTCGATTATTTCTGACCATGCCGTCTTCGATGTTGACGACTTCTCGCCTTTCCACAGTCGCTCTTTTCGGGAACGCCGCAGCTTGGCCCAATGTGAGTGCCTCTTCGCCCCTCGTTAGCTTTCGGTCGTTCCATATAGGATATTTTGTCCTCGGCATTGCACGTCAACGCGCCAAGTCCCTGGCTAAGTCTGCAGGTTCGCTCTCATCCGTAGGTGCGTCTTGTAGGTGTGTATCATTCTTTGCCATGGCGGTTTCGCAACTTGATACAATTCATCTCGTCTTTAGCTTTTCCCGTGCAACGGCACGTGTCGCTTCCAAGAGCTATGCGTGCGGACTGTGCGCCTTGTTGACTTCGCCGCGTCTCACAGATCGTTGTCTCGAGATGGGGTTCAATGACGGCGCGGAGGCATGAGCCTGCTGGCGGTCCCCAACATCTCTCGACAGCGACTGGAGATGGCCGAGGATTCTTCGGGTGAGTTCCATCTTATATCTGACGGTTGCTTGCTACGTCGGTTGGCCAGCGGATTGACTTGAGCGGCAGTTCTCCGATGCACCCCAGGTCGACAATGACCCGCCGACGTGTTTTGGCTGTCCACGCAGTGGTGTTCGTGTCTTCGTCCTACTTGGCTGGCCCTGTGCTATGACGTTTGCGCCTTGCAGCCCTGGCAAGGCGCCGCGGCTTCGTCCGTAATGCGATAGGCGGGATGTGGCGTACATGGGGATGGGCGGTGGCGACAGCCCAAAAGACGTCGTCGGGGCAAGGTACGTTGTGGCTTTGCTTTGGGAGGGCGTGCTGCGTCGATTTCATGTTGCGGCGCAGTGTGTTCATTGACGATCGCCGTGTGGCGGAATGCCGACAGCCAGTGGTCGGTGGCGAGCACCACGACGGGATCGACGAGTCTCACGCGGACGCCAGGTATCGAGGGAGGCTGACAAAGCGGGCAACGACGGGCAGCCTGAGAGCGAAGGGAGGGGCGAGCGACGTTAGGTAGGTGACGGTAGGTGGACAAGGAGCGATCTGAACACGGGGGGTGCGCGCGGGGCTTTATACCTGGGCGGTTCGCACTCCGCCGCGAGTTCCCGGTGAGCCTCATTGCGATCCCGCCTGACCGTGCTTCTAGCTTATTGTTCTCCTTCCTTCTAGCGTCTCGCCCTATGCTAGGCCTTTCCGGGCTGCCTTGGGAGACGTGCAGAGGCTGACCGCGCCGAGGACGCGATCGGGGAGGTGCTCGCCACCGTCACCCTCCCCGGGGAGATTCCTCGCTGCCCGCCTCCTTGCGCTTTGCGCTCTCTCTTCCCCGTGCGCCGAGACCGTATGGCGAGCCCTTCTGCCCCGCGCGATGGTCGTAGGAGGTGAGGACCGTCGACGCCACAACGCTGCTGTGGCTAGCGAGGGTACGCCACAACTCAACGTAGACGCCGACACGCGACGCGTCGTGCACGTGACCTATCCCGACCCCGTTGCTCGCGAGTCCTTTCCTGTCCCGTATACGCTCTCACAATCGCCGGCTCACAGGTGTTCACTGCCGTCGTGAAGGTCACTAGACCGTTTTCTGTAGAAGCATCTTGACACGGCGCGCGACGCGTACCTTTCGAGCTCGTCCCAGCTGCAGGCCGCCGCTCATATTCGACAACGAACATTCTCAGTCGAGTACCCTTCTCGCTCGAGAACGCACGCGAAGCACGAGGAAGTCTCATTTATGTGAAGGCCAGTGGCGGCGGCCGCTCTGCGCCGAACACGTCCACTCTACTGGTGCGATGAACTCGGGCGCCGTATTCGTCGGGCTCTGTATGGTGGGTGTTCGCGTACAACCACCTCCGCTTTTCAACTATGCTCGTTCGCGTGGTCGGCTCATACCAGAGCTGACACCACAGAAGCACACAGAACGCTCCTGCCTCTACTTCTGCCTCACACAATCACTGTACCCATAACGATTCTCGGACCACAACCCTCACACCCGCCCACCATCCGCCCAAGGCGACGCGAGCGCTCGAAATAGCATAGCCTGCGAAAACGAATGCTATTCCTGCGCATGCTCGTCGCCCGTGGCCTCGGTACCGGCTCCTCGAGCTTCTTCTGCGCATCTTCCCACCTCTGCGCTCTTCCTACCCATCCACGCCTCACGCCTCCTCGCCTAGAAGGCCACGCGGCGCACATGGCATCAGACGCGGCCAGCTGACCGCGACGGGCGTGGCCGAAGAGGCACGACGAACGGCGCGTTGCCATTTGAATGAATGGGTGCGTTCTATCCATAATCCAAACTCATGGCGTTCCTGGAACTTCGGCCGTCTCGAGGACGGGTGATTTATTGATAGGAAATGAGGCTCGGAGAAGGCTGAATGGGACTGGGGGAGCGGGTCAATTGCACGCGTGAGTACGCCACAATCACAGGTTCGTCTCCTCGCGTGGGCAGCTCGGGTGTGTTGATGGTGAATGACCATCTCTGAGGTTCGACGGAGTACTAACGGGCATCTCTCCAGGGCGCACAGAGCGTGATCCGGCACGACGAACGAGAGCAGAATGCAGAATGCAGAATGCAGGCACGTTCAGAACGCTTCTTCTATTGTACAGACACACACAGTCCTCTCCACGAGCCCACGGCGCATACGGTCCATGGAGCCACGATGATACAGCGGGACGCGGGGCGCGCGTATACTTAGAACTTGACCTTGCTGACCGTCTCCCAGAAGTGCTTGCCCTGGATCTCCGCGACTTCGAGCTCGAGGGCCGACGGCTGGCGCGAACCGTCGCCACCGGCGAAGGTGCCGGCACCCCAGGGCGAGCCTATATGCGTAAATTGCGACGTCAGCGATCCTCCCAAGAATACCGCGTGCCTGCGAGAGGGCGGAATACGCGCATATATGCGCCCCGCTCCGCCCTCTCCAGCTTCCCCAAGGAACGAAACACTCACCACCGCGAACCTCGCTCAAGTTCGTGAGCTGGCCAAACGCCTTGTTGTAGCCCAGGGGGACGAAGATCATCCCGTGGTGGACGAACGTCGACATCGCGGCGATGATCGTCGACTCCTGGCCGCCGCCGGGGGACGCGGTCGAGACGAACGCGGAGACGTACTTGCCCGCGAGCGCGCCGGACGCCCAGAGGCCGCCCGTCGCGTCCCAGAACGCCTTCCACTGGCCGGGGAAGTTGCCGTAGCGGGTGGGGATGCCGAAGATGAACGCGTCGAACTGCGGGAGGTCTGTCGGCGCGATGACGGGGTACGCGGGCTTGGGCGGCGCGTGCAGCTTTTGGAGGATGTCCTCCGGGAGCGTCTCAGCGATCCTGCGGGCGCGTGTATGTGAGCGCGCGGACAAGTGGATTCGTGAAGAGCGGGACGCACTGGTAGATGGTGGCTGAGCCTCCAGCAGCAGCGACACCCGCCTTTACGCCCTCCGCCACTGCATGTATGCTCGGAATCAGCGCGTACAGAGCGAGTATACGAGATGCAATACGCACACTTGGCGATGTGGCCGTACATGGAGTAGATGATGATCGCGACCTTGGGAGTAGACATGGTTGCAGCGGGTGCGGTCTCAGTTACAGATGCAGGATTAGGCTCAGGGGCGGGTGCGGGTGCGGGGTCGGTAGCAGGTGCAGTGGCAGCAGCGGCGGGGGCAGCGGTGGGTGCGGGCGGTTGGGCAGGCTTTGAGTCGTCTGCGTGGTTGTTCTTGAGGCGCTTTCCGGGGAAGCACATCCAAGATGCGGGTGAGGAGTGCAGGGCCGAGCGGAGGGCGTGCGCGGGGCTTTATACATCGATCGAGCGCCTAGGGGAGGAGGACTGGGTGAGACGCCGTGAGAGGTTCTGTCCTCGATTGGGTCTCTCCCCGTTCTTCCGCGTTCTTTCCTCCAGCCACTGCATCCAGTCCCCCGCTCCCGGTCCTCCTGCTCCTTATCCCCGCCCCCTCCCCCGCCCCTCGCACACCGCGCCTCCGGCTCTTCCCTGCAACTCTCATCGCGTGCGTCCACGTTCGAGATACCCGCACAGAGGCTCGAGTGCTGCTCGTAGGCCGACGCGACCCTCCTCTCGTCGCTGGTGTCGTCATAAACGATGCAGGAGCGCGTTAGACGCCCCTTACGCGCTCCTTCCTAATCCGGAATGATTCTCTCGTCCACCTCCCGCGATCGCGTTCGACGCTCGCACTCCTTCCACTGATCTCCTTCAAATTCTGAATAATCACTGATGCTCGCCCGCGCTGCATTCGCGTAATATCCACCACCCAATCTCGTTGCGAGGACGCCGTCCTCGCGCTCCCCGCCTCTCGTCTGCTGACCAAGGGCGACATCAGGCAGAACAAGCACCAGCGATCGTCCAGGATGGTGTATGATGCTCTCACACTCCCCCGAGACGTCCGCGCGCTTCTCTCGACGAATAGAGTCGTGTTTTGCCTCGAATGGTAAGCCGTTCTGACACGGACGCTGCATCTCGATCTTGTACACCGTACGCGGCAATTCATCCACCAGCCCGGCCACATGTATGTTTGCTCGCTCATCTCATGTTCGCTGACAATTCCGATAGACACATCCATATAACGGTACGAGATGCACACGTTGCAGACTCGACAGCTAGCACCGGTAAGCATCAGAAACTCAAGAAAGACGGCGAACTCTAGTTACAGGCGTACCTTGAGTACGAAATGACCAAGAAGCCCTAGCAAACGTCAGCATTATTTGCGCAGCAGCTCTGCCTCCTCAGTCCCAGGATTAACTCAGCGTCTTCCTCGCTGGTCTTGCCTTGTCCATGTTCCTCAGTAGTACGTACTGTATGTCCCACCTCGAGTCGGCCCGTATCTCAATGCTGCAGGTTGTCCTGCAGCCTGCCAGACACTCGACGCGCACATGTTTCTCACGTCCGGCAATAGTTACCGGTCCTTGTCGATTAGTGGTTAGATCATCACGTTGTGGCAACTCCACAGAACCGTGAAGACGGAGGCTCGAATCCTCCCTGGGACATCGCTTTTTGCGCGTTTTTCTACCTTGCATCTCCTGTCAAGCTGAGGGGAACAGAAATTTTCCGTTAGGCACATCCTCTACAAATGATGCGTCCGCAGCTCTCCTTCTGCCCTGGGTGAGCCCTGCAATGCGAAACTGCCTGCTGCAGGTCAGGTACCCCACCGTGGACAAAAGCTACCGGTCCCTGTCGATTAGTGGTCAGATCGTCACGTTGTGGTGCTCCCACAAATCCGTGAAGACGGAGGCTCGAATCCTCCCTGGGACATTCATTTTGCTGTCCTCCGACTCACTCGGCCTGAGCAGCCTGACAGTGAGTAACATTGTAAACCCTGCCCACTGTTTACTTCTCTTTTGTTGTCTCATCGTAGCAGGCTATCGCCGGGGTGCTTTATGGATATGCGTGAGCCTCCATGCAAGCAAGCGTGGTACAAACTCTCGGTGAGTCACAACGCCGCGACCATCCACTTACTGTAGTGGTCTCATGCACCTGACTGACATCCGTACACAGTTCGGATTCTGCAATGCATCAGGCAGGGAGCTCACGACGTGAAGGAGCTTGAGGCCTGACCGCCACCGCCGGCCGCACCGCCGTACATGGATGATGAGACAGATATCCTTTGTCGATCCGAGTGCATGATTGAAGCTGCGGCCATGTGCCAGAAGATCGATAGAATGCGCAGACGTTCACATGGACCGGGGCGGCATATTCGCTACGGAGCGATATCTGACGAGACGCAGGCCTCACCGGGATTCTATGTCGTCGGGACCGAAGGAGGAGTCAAGACAGCACGGCCTCGACGTGCCAAGCTGCAGGAACAGGATATCCAGAGGAAGCATCAGATCAGTCTAGTGTCGTTCGCAGCCGCGATACGTATATGCGGCCATGAACGAAGCCCTGTTCCGAGAGCTTGCCCTCCAAGTACGATCACAGGCATCTACGTTCCAGGCTGATTGCGTCCAATGGCCACCCCACAAGAGCTCAACGCCCTCACCTCTCATCGCTACAATGAGAACCCCAACCTGGAGGACGAACGTCTGCGCAAGCATCGGATCGAGTACGAAGTGACGCTCCGGACGATCCTGAGTCGTCTGCCTCCCGGCCGGACGGGGCTCAAGATCCTCGACATCGGCGGTGGTACAGGTGAGTTCACTATATGCAGCCATTAGCCCCCTCACATCCCTGCTGACTCAACGCCCATAGGCCCGTACTCGTTCGCGCTCGCCGCACTCGGCCACTCCGTGACCCTCGTCGACATCTCCCCAGGCCTCCTCGCCCTCGCCCGGGAACGCGCCGCCTCCCTCCCTCCCACTGCCCGCCCCGCGCGCATCCTCGAAGGCGACGCCACATCCCTCTCGTCAGTCCTCCCCGCAGACGAACGCGGGACGTTCGACGCAGTGCTCCTCCTCGGGCCACTGTACCACATTATGTCCGCGGAGCTACGCGAGCAGGCGATTCGCGAGGCGTGGGCGATGGTGCGCCCGCCAGCCGGCAGAGAAGAGGACGATGAGGGAGGTGGGACGCTGTTCTGCGCGTGGGTGAGCAGATGGGCGCATTATCGCGATGTGGCGACGCGTGACCCTGGGAGGCTGGCGAAGAAGGGGGAGTTCTACGCGAAGCATGCGCAAGATGGGTGAGTAGCCGGTCTTTGCCATTTAACGCCAGGTTTTGGTAGGTTCTCATGGCGGGTGCAGAGACTACGTGAGGCTGGACGAGAATGGCCAGCCATGCCATGCGATGAACCATGAAGTACCCGCGAACATGCCTGTGATACTAAAGCGCGTCACTGGTGAAGAGGACGTAAAAATGGTCGGCACCGAGGGTCTCCTCGCTGGAAATCTTGACAAACTCGTGAACGAGCTGCAAGGCGAGGAGTTTGAGGTATGCCTCGCAGGAGCCATCGTCATAGTAGCTCGCTCACGCATCTCGGTAGGCCTGGGTGGAGAAATGCCTGGAAGTCGGCACAGACGAACACGGCTGGATGCTCTCAGATCACATCGTGGGCGTGGTATCCAAGACGGCGCGTAATCTATGATTCTGTCGCACATCGACTACGTCGTACAGTATTATACCAACACGAGACCCAAGCACATCTAGATGAACTACAGATACGACTGGCTGCTGCTGCTGCTGCTACATTCTCTCTTCTCGCAAGACTTCACTTCGATGGTCCAACAGGTTCATGGCGTGGAGGGCGCCGACAGCGCAGCTGCCGCCTCAAGGGCCTGCTCGACGTCCGCAACCAGATCCTCCGCGTCCTCGACACCGACCGACAACCGCACGAGGTTGTCGCCGATGCCGAGCAGCGCGCGCTCTGCTGGCGGGATGCTCCCGTGCGTCATCTGCGCGGGGAGCTCTGCCAGACTCTCCACACCCCCAAGCGACTCCGCGAGCGTGAACAGACGCGTCGCGGTCAAGAAGCGTTCTGCCTCCGCTGCACCTCCCCGAATACGGAACGAGATCATGCCGCCATACGGGAACCCGCCCGCATCGTCGCCATGCTCCTCCACATACCGGTCCACGAAGACGCGCGCATGCGGCGAGAGCGAGCGGTACGCGAGGTCGTTCCGCGGGTGCGACGCGAGGCCCGGGTAGATGACTTCCTCAACATGTGGCGAGCGCTGCAGCGCGCGCGCGACCGCGAGCGCGTTCGCGCCGTGCGCCTTCATTCGTAAGTGGAGCGTCTTCGCGCCGCGCTGCGCGAGCCAGCAGTCGTACGGGCTCGGCACCGCGCCGATGGCGTTCTGGAGGAAGCGCAGCTTCTCCGCGAGCGCGGCGCGGTGCGCGGGGAGCACGAGCGCGCCCATGACGACGTCCGAGTGGCCGTTGACGTACTTGGTGAGCGAGTGCATGACGAGGTCCGCGCCCTGGAGGAGCGGCGAGGAGTAGAAGGGCGAGAGGAAGGTGTTGTCGACGAGCACGAGCGGGTCGGAGGGCGCCGCGCGCGCGAGGGAGACGATCCGGGGGATATCGATGAGGCGGAGCGTGGGGTTCGTGGGGGACTCTATCCAGATCAGCTATCAGGCCAAGTTCATCAGTTGGGCTCGCAAATTTTGCATGCAAGAGAGGGAGACAAACCTTGGTATTTGGTCTAAAGGCAGCACGGATGGTATCATCGTCGGCGTTCTCGAGGTCAACGAAAGTGGTCTGCAGGCCCTGGTTTTCCGCGGCCACGCGCGTCATGTAGCGGAACGTGCCGCCGTACACATCGTTCACGCTGATGATGTGCGCGTCGGGTCCGAGCGACTGGAGGACAGTCGCGGTCGTCGCGGAGCCGGACGCGAAGGCGAGCGCGTACGCGCCGCCGGACTCGAGTGCAGCGAGCGTTGTCTCGAACGCATTGCGATTAGGGTTGCCGGATCTAGAGTACTCAAAGCCCTGTCGAACGCGTCAATTTCTGTGTTTCATGCACTTGTTTTCGAGGTCGTACGCACCTTGTGGTTGCCGATACCGTTCTGCTTGTACGTCGTGCTCAGGGATATAGGCGGGATGACCGCGCCGGTCTCCTCGTTGGCCTCAGAGCCCGCATGTATGGCGCGCGTGCCAAAGCCGTCGAGGCCGGCTTTTTTGGCAGCATGAACGCCGTTCGCGGCGTGAGCACCGTTCTGCACGCGGCCGTTGGACGTCGAAGCCGCTCCGTTGATGATTGCGGGCGTCATTCTGAATCTACCGGGTTCGGATGAGAGGGAGGTGGGAGAGGGCGGGCGCGAGGGGTGGTGGTGGTTTTCCGAAGGCGCGAGCAGCCCTCGAGGATTTTATAGCGTCGAGGAACGGAGGCTGAGCGCAGGAAACGGTGGCGAGAGCATGACGAGATCACGACAAACTGACGAGAAAACGGCGACGGGCGGCTGACAAATTCTCTCGCCCGCACGCGCGCTGGGCGGCGCTCTCTCTCCCCGACGTCCACGGCCACGGCGACCCCCCGCGTCCGCTGGGGTGCCAGAGCCTCTCAGCGTCCGGATCCTGGCAGATGCTCCGCGCCGCGCATTAATTACATTCTCCACGCCGGCATTGGCTCGCGGCTGCGACTTTACGTGTGCTCGTGGCCAGGCTCGCGACGTCTGGGCTGCGAGGTGTGGTCATCTGGCAGGACATCGTGGAGGCGGCTGCTGCTGCGTTCTCAACTTGGCGACGGTGCATGACAGACAGAGGTGCATATCGATCTTGTGTACTCTTCGTCTGAGACTTCGAAACCGGCACTCGTGGCCACTCGGTCTCGGTGGAAGACAGACTAGTGCGGCACACTCTCCATTGCCCCGGGACGCTCTTCATCTAGTCAGCCATCCTCTTCCCACCTCTCGGACCTATTTCCGTCTCTGTAATATTCGATGCTGCTTATCGTGAACGACTCATAAGCTCGGTCGCTCAGGGAACAAGGTCTCGTCCTTCTCATGCACCGGGTCTGGTCCCGCTCATGTCAATCCTATTCTTGGTCGCTCGGTAACTCCCTCGTACATGCTCGCATCGTACATACAGTGGCTATCATACAACTCATACAACAAATGTTCCCAACGGTTCACCTCCAGACGCAAACTTGACGCTCTGTGCTTATGACGACTTCTTGCCCGCCTTCTTCGCGGCTGCGCGTGCGCGAGTGATCTGCTTCTTCCAGCCGTAGCACTGGTTGCACGCTGAGCAAGCACGATAACGCAATCCCAGGTGAGTCTTGCTCCATATCGCCCACACAACTCATAAGGACGCACCTGTAGACCCGTGCTTCTTGCATTGGTACTGCCCCTCCTTGTTTACGCTGGATGGGGGCGCCTCGAGGCCTTCGCGATCAATGGGGTCGAACTGTGTGTCCAGGAAGGTGAGTCCGAGAGCAAAGGTGAGTACGGGGGCGATAGGCGTACCCCGAAGAAGGTATCGTTCTCTTCTCTTCCGTCGTACGAGCAGTCAGTGCACTGTGAAGGACAGCATGTCAGCTACTGCTCGAGCTAGACAGACAACCGGCGTGTACTCACCACCTCCTTGAAGTGTTGGCAGAAGTACGCGTCGTTGATCTCGATGGGGGCGGGAGCAGCCTCGGCCATGGTGTATGCTACACGTCTAACAGAGACAGGAATGCAGGACGTCTACGAGGCCGGATGCGAGGCGCGGTCTATCGTGTGCCGATACGACTCGATGAGGAGCAGCAGCAGTTGGGAGTCGTTCGAAGGAGAGGTGGGAGCCCCTGGGGTGGGTTATATAGGGGCCCCTCCCCCGGCTGCTCACGCGGAAGGGCGGGCATCTCCCGAGCTCTGAATTGAGGCGGTGGGTGCAGGCGAGAGCGGGGCCAGATGACCCTGTCACCAGGTTCAGCCCGTTCCCAAGACCGAGCCTAACCTCGTTCCCTGCAGACCGCCACCCGTCACGTGCCTCCTCTTCTCCTCTACATCTGCAGACTCCTGCGCTGCGCTGCTCTCCGTTCCTCGTCCCTCTACCCGGTGCGCCATCCTCCTCGTCTTCTGGTGCTTGGTGTACTCTTCAACCGCTTTCGCGTCGGCGCGTTATCGACGTACGCACATATACATAAGTATCATGATCAGGGGCAGCTTCTTCTACGTGTCTACTTCGTGAGAGAAGGCCCCTCCGAACTCAAGTGCCCCGCATTCCGTCCCGTCCTCAAGTCGCCCAAGAACCACCTCCTCAACCCGCTCCCACTTCGCCCACGGCCATGGCCACCTCCTCCGGAACGCCTCCACCCGCACGCTCGCCCTGAAGCTCTCGTGCGCGAACCCAGGTTGGTGCCCATTCTTCAGCGGCGCGGGGATGCCCACAAAGGTGTCCGGGTCCGCCGCAATGCGGACGTGCAGCTTCCTGAGCCCCGTCGACACGCGCATCTCGACCTCGCCCTGCTTGCTGTCGTGCCGCACGCGCACGAACGGCGCAAAAGGACCGACCCCGAGCGCGAATGGGGGGCGGAAGTCCCACTGTCCACAGACGGGGGAGCGGTAGCCAACGAGGTACGCTTGTACGCCTGGTAACGCGGTGCCGCCCGCGATGCAGAGGGTGTGCTGGCCGTCCGCGGAGAAGGTCTGTGCCCAGATCCAGCCCTTGGGGAAGGACGCGCCCCAGTTCTTCTCGGCGTGCGCGCGCCCGGTGCCGTGCATCGTGGCGCTTGTCGCGTCGTCCGGGGAGCCGTAGGTGAGCGTGTATGATGCGGTGCTCTGCGTCGAGCGGACGTGCCAGTTGAGTGGGAGAAGGCGCGAGAACGCGAGGATGGGGCCCATGGGACCTCGTAGTGGGTGTGAGGGCGACCATGGCGTGTTCTTGGTGAGCACGAGATGCAAGCGGAGTGCTCCGTTGCGCGCGCAGATGTCGTATTCGATCGTCTTCGCGGCGACCTTCATGCTGCCTATGCCAGGCGCGGTGATCGTGAACGCCTGAGGCTCGCCCCGTACATATTCGCCGACGGAGATGTCGAAGTGCTCCGGGAAGAACTCGTACTTGAAGGACGGAACTTCATGACCTGACAGCGCCGACGTGCCCCTCTTGCGCATGCTGCTCGCATTCTCTGAATCCGCTCGCGACGACCTCTCATAGAGAACGAGGACGAGGTTCGCGCGCTGCTTTGCTCCTTTGACCCAGCAGAAGATGATCGCGATCGTGCCGCCGTCTTCGGTCAGTATGCGCGTGTAGTACCCCTCGAATCTCCTCGATGAGTGCGGCGCGAAGTGGTCTCGATGTACCATGCTACTCGTATAGGGTGCAGAAGGTTCGCGTTCGGGTGGAGGGTGTGTGGCGAATGTGACTCTGGGTCGCTGAGCCGAGGGAATAAACTCGTGTACACTGTGCCCCAGCTATATACGAAAGCTCCTCCTCAGCGAGTCGTTATACACTGGGCGCAAGGAGACTACGTTCAAGGCCATGCGAGTGCAAAAGGAGCAGTCACAAGGACAAGCAGCGACAGCGCGGGAGTTCTGCGAGGAGCTTGAGCGCTACACGTACTTCCATGCTATGACGACATGGCCGGATTTGGCTTCTGTACTTCGAGCTTCGGACCTTCAGCTTCACCTTGCGTGCGTAGTGTGCTCCTCTTGCTACCGAACCGCCTACGATGCCACCGTGCTATTCTGCTACAAGGGGAACAGTACTCGTATCCAAAATTCCTGTATGTGGACTACGATGCCCATCCTTGTCCACCTAGTCCGAATGAACACCGACCATTTCCTAGTAGCGCCGCAGTCGTCCGCAAACGGCCCACGGACGGAGAGCGCACGCGTCGTACGCTTTGCAGGGGGCCCACCTACTCAACGCCGATCTCTAGGGGGTCGGAACGACTGTGGGACATGCCTAGGAAGTCATGGTCGTCCATCCCCGTGGAGCAGAGCACACTCGTCCACTTCCGGACGGGGGATTGCGGCGAGGCTACAACTGCAGGAATCTGCAGGCTCGGAGAGCCTGTGTGATGCACTGTTGTCAACATGTTAATCAGAATATCTAGTCGCCGTCGAGATTGGACACGCACCTCCGTCCGCACGCGAGGCAAGACCTCACCCACTCGAGACTTCTTCGCTGTCAGCGATACCGAAACTCGTCGTCCAGGTCATCCAGCTCCAGATCGACGCAGGACGTGGGATGCGTCTCGTGCGTCACGGGTTCGAACGCGATGTGGCTCCTGCGCGTGAACTCGTCCAGGCTGATGTCCGACAGCTTCGCGGCGACCTTGCGCAGGTTGAGCAGCACGCGCGTGCAGAAGGTGCTGTGGATGACGCGAAGGGGCCTGCATAGTGTGAGGTGTCAGGGACGGCCGGAATAAGGACTCGTGAATAACTTCGGTAGGCGTACATCTGTATAACTGACGACGCCGCTTTCTGTGGAAAGGTATGAGAAACAGAGCGGGAGGTGAGCGACGGCAGACCAACGGGGGCGAGGAGCATGAAGCACAGGTTCGTGATGGAGAGAGCCAGCAGGACGACGTAGTAGAGGGATCCTACGGCAATGTCATTAGCTGCATTCCGTGGCGCGGAACAAGAGCGGTTCGCACCGTCACGATACATGGTATGCACCAGCAAAGAGCGATGTTGAGGCTCTCCTATGAGGCCCATGTTAGTAAATAAGTGTCCTGCGTGCACACACGACATGCGAGCGTACGCACTAGAGCAGCTCCACATCTTGTACAGTGTCAGCGATACGACCACTGTAATGAACATCTCAGCGCTGCTATTCGCGGATAGAAGTAGGAGATTGTCGACTCACCCGTCTCAGAGATGAGGACGCACATGTAGAGGACCCATCCTGGCCGGTCATCTATGCTTGGTACGCATCCAATGATCTTGAGAACCGCGCTATCGGGATCTGCGTACCATGAGGTTAAGCATCTCAGGGAGTGCGAAAGGAGTGACCTACAGTGCAGCGAGCTGAGCAAGGAATGACACACAAAGACTCCAGGAATCTAGCATAGCATAGTGTCAAGCGTTGTTGCCTGCATGCGTTCGGCGAGGACAGACGTACAACGAGGCCGAGCGACACCGCGCCCAGAAGGACGACGACGTAACGGTTGAATTCGTGGAGCGCCAAGGTTCTGGCTATAAGAATGGCTGCAGAAGTTCAGTACTCGTGAAATGTATCTAAGAAGAGCTTCTCTACCTTCGGAGAAGAAGGAACCGCAGGCATAGCAGTCTGTTGGGCATCGTACCGCTCGTGTCAATAGCGACCGGGATCTTGAGAATACGAAGATGGAACGTACAAGTCAGGATTTCGAACTGAATCTTGCAAGACTGCACACGCATCCGTCAGCTTTCTGGGGTATGCGATGCGCAGTGGAGTGCGGAGACAGACCTTGGGATCGGTCGTATATAGCATTACTGCACAGGAGCCTCAGCCTTGCCCAGGAGGGGCAGAATGGCGTGGACTCACCAGTAAGGCCAAGAGTAGTATCAATGAGAGGAGAGTAGCGGTTTGCGAGGTAGATGAACTTCATGACGCTCCATCGTGAGGGCCAGATGAGCATGAGCTATCTATGAGTTCAGTCCCCAGCCCAGAGGATGCGCGGAGGAGCCACTGACCTCATCTTCCAGCGTAGAGATGATCTCGACCACCTAACGCTGCTACTCAGATGACTGCCTTTCTTGTGGACGATACGGGACATACTAAGATTGTACTGGAGAACACTTCAACACGTTCTCATCAGCTCAGGCATGAGATACTGATTCGTAAAGAACGAGACGAACATCCAGCAAGCTAACCCCAGTGTTAGCGAGGTACTACTACTCAAAGTCTAAATGGGCCACAGCATACCTTGACCAAATTCAGCAGCGGGAGATTGTTCCCGACATCCTGCAACACCTCCTGCAGCCCCGACATACACAGTACCCTAGCAGCTCAAGTCCAGGGTCCAGGGTGCAGAGTAGTAATGTCGAGAGAGACCTCCGTCTATGTCATCCGCGCGCGTCTCTACTTACGTAGCAGCAGCCACACGGGAGGATGAGCGGGGAAAAGGGCAGCGGGCGACCCCGCACCCAGACAAGACCGCCATGCTTTTGTAATACGAGACGGCGTTACGTCCTCTCGCAGCAGCCGACCGCTTGCGCGCCTCACCCCCGCCAGCCCGAGCCTCCCGGGAATCACCACCGTGCTTCTCGCATGAGCGCGTCGACAGCACGCCTGGACCGGCAGAGCCGCTGTCAGCACCCGCACTGCTGATTGCGGTCGTCAGCACCGGTGCGCCGTCTCACGCAGGCGGGGTAGGTTCGTAACGCGAGATGACGAGGGTACAGCCAGTCCGGGAATGCCTGTAAGATGGCGAGAATGAGTGTACTGGACGGTCGTCAACTTCGTGCGTCAGTCAGAGAAGTAAAAAACCGCGCGAGACTGAGAGCGCTTACCGGTTCAGGTCAGCCGGTGGGAAGGTCTACTCCCTGCCTAGATATAAAGTTGCCTCAATCCCCGGGCGACGCAGTGTACACCAGTGTAAACGCCAACTTCTAACCCAACTTCTAACAAGATGCGCCGCCGATGCATATGCACCAGTCCATTCTATCCATCTCAAGTCAAACTGTAACAATTCCCGGATGCCAACGCAAACTTCTTGAAGGCAGTACGGTAGCAGAACTCCAGACGGTCAAGACGATGACACCGCAGCACCCTCTCGGAGCTATAGTGAGAACAGATGACAGCCAGCGCATCCACAGCTCCCCGAGAGCTGCGAAAATCATACGGCATGCCGATGAGCTCGCTCAGTCCGACTCTGGCTGGAGAGGCCTGTGGCGGCGGTGGCGGCTCAGTGAGAGGGTGAGGAGCGCTCGTTGCACGTGGCACTCCAAGAAAGGCATGGGTGCACAGCCGCCGCCACAACGCTCGAGTTTTGTGGCATTTGCTCTCATTCGCTCCGAGACAGAGGAGTCTTGCAGAGGTCGGCGCGTTCCATCGTGGCAGACGACATGCATTGCAATATCGGGATGCTCTGTACCCCGGCGGCATGCAAGCGGTGAGCCACTGGCATCCGACACTATACTTCTCACTCACTGACCATTCATCAGGATTCAGGCTACTTACCGGGACATATATGCACGCCGGGCCCGCTGCCATATCACCGTTGGGTAACAGTCCGATCCTCAAGGACGCGACCCATCGCTGAATTGAGTGTACCAGAGAATGGACTCGGAGCTGGTTGAGTCAGGCCGTTGTGCCGGGGGATACGCTATGTCTCGTGTTCCCAACTCGATATAATAGATCCATCCAACAATATAATTCCTACAATACGATTCCGGCCAAGAAGGGTCGACGATAGGGACAAGAAGTAGTAGCTAGTTGTGACTACTGTAGACGTCCGAGTCGGAGAGAACACCATACCGTAGGGATCGTAGAACTAGACTGAGCCTGCCCGAGTGGAGTGTCGGGGACGGTGCACAGGCGAGGCGAAGCAACGACGCGAAACAAATAAACAGAAGAAAAAGAACGTGCACTACATACATTATACTTCTAATCCCCAGAGATCCTGACCATCCGACCTATCCGGTCACCATCCCATATACCCCATCGCACAACACCCCTACTCTGCTCAGACATGCCCCGCCTCGCGCTTCTCCACCGAGTCCGAGCCATCCACGCTGCTCGCGTCCGCATGCGCATGGACCTTGCTCGCGTGGCGCGGCTCGCGCCCGCCCGCCGCGGGCGGGAGCACGCCGTGCGAGTGCGTGTCGTCGCGGAACTCGTGGCCGCCGCCCGCGCCGAGGTCGATGCCGACGTAGTCGTACGCGAACTCGCCCATCTCCGCGTCGTCGATCCCGAGGATCTCCGCCTCCTCCGTCGCGCGCAGCCGCAGCCCGGGGATGAAGTGCATGATCCAGAGGATGATCGTCTGCGTGCCGGTGAGTTGAGTTACATCAACGGAAGTGGAGGAAGAGAGAGCGTAACGTACGGTCATGACGAAGGAGTAGCTCATGCCCGCGACGGAGTCGGCGACCTGGTACCCGAGCTGGATGTAGTGGTGGTCGAGCCAGCCGCCGGGGATGATGGTGAAGCCGTCGAACCCGGCCACGCTCGCCTGTGCGAACAGGCCGGTGAGGACGTTGCCGATGACACCGCCGATGGCGTGCGAGGCGAAGATCTACAGGAGGAACACGTCAGCAAGGTGGGAGAAGAGACGAACATGCGAGTACAAACATCAAGGCAATCATCGTAGCCGAAGATGAACTTGAGCTGGGTGGCGAAGTTGCACAGCGTGCCCGCCATGACACCGAAGAGGACGGCAGCAGCTGCAGCAAGAGTCATCGTCAGGCCATACCCAACATACTGACGAGGAATGTGACTCACGAGAGCCGACGTATCCAGAAGCAGGCGTAATCGCCACAAGGCCCGCGATCGCGCCCGAGCAGAAGCCCACCGCGGACCACTTCCTCTCCAACCTATAGTCCCACAGCATCCACGTCAGCCCGCCCACGCTCGCCGCCAGGTTCGTCACGATGCACGCCTGCACCGCGCGCATGTTCGCCGCGAGCGCCGAGCCGCCGTTGAACCCGAACCACCCGAACCACAGGAACACGGTCCCGAGCACGACGTACGTCGTGTTGTGCGGCTTGTACGCGAGGCGCTCCGTGCCGTACCCGCGGCGCTTCCCGAGGTAGATGGAGATCGCGAGCGCGGCCGTGCCCGAGGAGATGTGCACGGGCGTGCCCCCCGCGAAGTCGAGCCCGCCGAGCACGAAGGACCACCCGGTCGGGTTCCACGTCCAGCACGCGATCGGGTCGTACACGATCGTCGACCAGACGAAGACGAACACCATGATGGGCCCGAGCCGGCCGCGCTCGGCGATGGCGCCAATGGCGAGCATGGGCCTGCGCGAAGAGGCTGAGTCAGTCGGGGAGCAAGGTGGGAATGTGAGGCGGGGCCGACGTACGTAATGGCCGCGAACATGAGTTGGAAGACGCAGAAGACGATGGATGGGATCTTGTTGCTGCCTGCTGAGGGCTTCTCGAGTACGCCCTTGAGCCCGAAGTATCCTGCAGACGTAGCACGGTCAGTGGCGTGCTTATCGGCCACGAAGGCAGGCGAACGTACGAAGGTCTCCGATGTATGCGTTGCCCGTATCACTGAATGCTAGCGAGTACCTACGAAACCGCAAGTTGAGAACGAGCCTCCTAAACCTCGGCCGTTAATTCACTCACCCCCAGAAGAACCACTGCACGACCGCAGCAGGTCAGTCTCCCACACTCTGGAGAAAAGTGAGGCGAAGCATACCTGGAAAGAGACGACTGCAAGAGTCATCATGGATGCCCAGATCATGGACAGCGCGTTTTTCCTTCGCAAGAGGCCAGAGTAGAAGAAGCCAACGCCAGGAATCATGATCCACACGAGCGCGGTGGATGCGAGGACCCAGGCGATGTCTCCGGGGTTGTAGACCCATGTCGTCGGGGGGTCTGTCCTCCCATCAGACCAGTCGATAGACCCAGCTGCAAGCAAGGAGGATAGCGGTCAGCTGCTGCGGAGGCGACGTCAGCGAGTCGGCGGGGGCACTCACAGTCGTCGTAGGTGATGTTGACCATGGTTGCTCTACGCTAGCGTGCACACTGCCGAGTTCGGACTCTGCGAGGGCGGGGTCGGGGCACGTCGGTGTCGGTGACGACGAAGACGGCGGGGGAGGAAGAAGGCCTTCTGGCGAAGGACGGAAGGGGGCGGCTGTGAGCGAAGAAGGGCGGGGGCGCGATAAGGGCGGCATAGTATGGTATATGTATCTATCTATGCGCTCGCAGCTGGAGCCGTAGCGCACGCCCGCTCGCAGGCACTCGCAGGACCAGGACCAGAACCGGACAGGCTGTTGGACCAAGACAGCGCGGGGAACGCGCACTCCCGTTATCGCCCAATCACAGCCCGCCCGTTTATCTCTCCGACCTCCATCGCACCTCCCAGATCTATCTGTATCTTCGCGAGCCCATACACGTCCCGGCGCACTTATCATGTCCGCCCCCTCACCCAGGCCAAGCCCGTCTCCGGCCAACTCTATCGCCTTCTTCGCCCGCGCGTCGCCAGCCTCGCACCGCCCGCGTTCACCTCCGTTGCGCTCGCGACTTCCTCAGCCCTGGTGCCCGCTGGAGGAACGGCGAGGGCTGCAGGGGGCGAGGTGTGTGTGCGTGGATGCGGTTGTTGCAGCGCCTATTACGCGGGGAAGCTGTGCGATAAGGACGGCCGCGATCCCAACTGCCCGATCGGCATGATCCCTCCAACTTGGATTGCCTGATAAGGTGCGCTCCCCGTGCCTGATGCGTTCACCCGCGATACCACACTCACAGCAGCCCTCCGTCTCCGTGGCCAGCGACGCAGCTCAGCCCGATCCTCTAGGCGTATATAGCATGGCGAGATAGCGTGAACGATCGCTCGCGCTCCTCCTCCTCTTGGTGGCGCAGCCTCGCCCGCCGCTGCACAACACTTATCACACGCCTCCGACCTGGTCCTGGTCCTGGTTCTGACTTGCTCGCCTCTGCAACACGCACTAACGCTATCGTCGTCGCTAGCGTCCACACACTGCCCACTTCATATAACCCGGCACACTCCTGACAGCTGCGTACCTGGCCCTGTCCCACGCACCAGTGCCTACGCACACCCATGATCCTGCGCTCCTCAGCGTGCTGGCACCCGTCTGCATGGCGCCGCTGCCCGTTCGGTCTCTTCTTTCTCTCGGCGCCGCTTCGACGCTTCCGCAACATTAGATGCCATCGCACCTCGGCGCAATACGCGCTGGCAGAACCTGAGAAGAGGAGCCCGTGCATGCCGAGTGCCAATTGCGACGCCAAGTGGCTCGAGACGGGTGCGCCACGACGTCGTCCACGTCCTAAGATAAACCGCGCAGCGTAGCGCAACGGGCCACAGTCATGAAATACCTCGGCGGGCGACGTCACACAGCTGTCCCCCGGCTTTCTCTCGGCCTGCTATTCCCCTCTTCCCCTATCTCGTGGCGACGCGGCACCCCGTGGAACGGTAATCTATCTGCTCTGCTCGTCAAACAAATACCTCTTGCCAGTCGCGACGGCTGCGACGTCGTCCCTGTGGCGCGCTAGCGTTACTTATCTCTCCCCGCAAATTTCATGGAGCAGCTAGCGAGCTTTCCTGCGCCATGCCGAGTTACTCTCGCCTTGGCCTGCACTGTGTACCTCAGTCTCCGTCGCACGCTCTCCTGTCCTTATCCGCAACGTACTCGGCGGGCTGTGATATCGTCGGTCGCGAAGATGCGACACGGCTGTCCGACTTCTCCCTTCCGCACATCATCCCCATCGCGCCTTCCGACGCTTCCCGTGCATCCGCCACATCCGCGCATCTGCAATTCTGCGTTCTGCGTCTTGACGTCGCGACATGCACAGCGTATATCTGTCAACCAGCCTTCTCTTACGCGCCGCTTCCGGGGCTCGTCGTGCGGCGTATATTCTGGAGCCTCTCACCGGTCTTCCGGGAGTACGCCGGGCGGGTGCGCTGGCATATGTGGGCCACCGCCTATAGGTCCCCGTGTTTCCCGACGACTGCGATATGCATGCAGCGTCAGTACTTGTCCCCGCTCTGACCGTTCTTTCTGTGACGCCCCTCCTCCGACTCGCGATCGAGCGGCGTCCCGAGAACCCCGCGTTTATCGGGGGCGCGGGGGCGGGCCGGCGGCAAGTCTCGATATCTAGCCGACCTCGATATGGCAGGTAGATAACCAAATCGGGCGGTCCTCCGACGCAGAAGTTTTGTGACTCTCCCTGACTCTCCTGACGCACGCTCTGACGACTACGCCTAGGCTGACGGCGGAAAGGACGACGCATACGACTTCGGCAACACAATCTCTACCGAGCAGAACATCGTCTTTCACAAGAAGAGCTGTCACTGCGCCCGCCACAACTCGCCCGCCCGTCATGTCCATCATCCCAAAATCCGAGCCCCAAGACGCCGTCCTCCCTCCCGCCCCCGCCCCCGCCCCAGCTCCCGCCCCAAAACCCAAATCCGCGCCCGACGCGAAAGCGCGCGACGCAGCCCTCAAAGAGATCTCCGAGTACCGGCGCGTGACGGCATGGCCGATCCACCGCTGGCCGCTCGAGAAGCGCGTCGTGCACGCGCGCACGAGGATCCACCTCCCGCGGACCTACAGGGCGAGGCACGGGAGCGACGTGCGGACAATGTATCCGGGGACGGACGTGAATCAGTTCGTGCATCGGCATTATGCGGAGGGGGTTGGTGGGGAGCGGAGGGAGGGGGAGGGGGACAAGAGGGAGGGGAAGGAGGGGAGGGAGGAGGAGAGGGAGAGGTGGAGGAGAGAGGGGTGGCCGAATTTTGTGGCCGGGGAGGCGATTTTGGCGAAGAGGTGAGCACCTTTTGTTCCTCTGGGTTGGAGGGCTTGTCCACGTTGAACGCGCTGCGTCCTTCCGTCTCGCCATGCAAACTTCTCGGTCTCGCTGTATTGGCTGGCTGGCTTGCGAGGGACCGCACGTCGCTCCTCTCGGACTCATGCCAACCATCTCGCTCTGTTTCCGTTGCCCCACCTCCACCCGCACAATCTCCATCTCCACACCTCTCAACATCTCTGCACCTCTCCGCCCTCCACGACGTCGCCACGCAACCTCCACACGCCCACCTCCATCCAGACACGAATATCTCGGGCCGGACCCGCGCGTCGCGGGCTACACCGTCGATGCGGACGGCGAGTACCACGTCAAGTGGTACGACGCGTTCCTCAAGGACCAGTGGGTCGACAACCAGAAGTGGAGCTTCGACGTGCGCCTCGACGCGGCCGGGAACTGGGTCGAGGTGGATGATGTGACCGAGTAGGGTGAGGGGCGGAGAGCATCCGGGGAAGAGGAAGTCGAGGGGCAGGTGAGCCGTCCGCGTCATGCATGGTACGGGAATTCTGGATGTTGAAGCTTTGAAGACTGGGCGACACGAGGAAGAGATAATGCATCGTCAAATGTATCATAGGTGTATCACATTCTGTCTGAATCGCAAACTACCCCGCTCAGGCTCACAAGCCAACCTATGAGGCCAGTTACTGGACTTTACTATATGAATTGAGTGATTATCTCGTCTTTCCCACGGAATCCCGCTCGTTCACCGTCTTTCACCGTCGTTCACCGCCGTTCACCGTCGCTCATCGATGTCCCCCACTGTGCCCCTTCAATTCCTACAGTGCCCCGTCCCACCTCGCGGCGCATTCTCACGGCCCCGGTGAATGTCTCGGTTTGGATTGTTGTATTCCTCTGGCCCATCCCCGTCAAAACCCGCGATTCACCGCTCCAACCTGTCGCAATTCCTCCGCAAGACGGGCTCCTGTAATATGCCTTCATCGTAATTCCCCACTAGATTGTGCCATTCCCCGCCTTGAACATGTATCCATGCTATCGTTGTAATGGTGATAATATCTGATGACCCCGTCGTTCCCCGCCATTCACCGGCGCCTACTGACCAGCATCGGATACGGGCGCTCGTGTAGCTGCGGCGCGACTGGCGCTCTTACCTCGGAGTCGCTCGCCCCTCAGAGTCGCTCTCGCTCAGCGGCTCAGCGTACGGCTGCTTCTCCAGAAACCGACAATGGACGATCGCCTGAACAATCTCCGAAGTGCTTACTCTGAGCTCATGCGCAGGGTCAATACGGCCCTTCGAACCCAAGTTGGGGATGCTACGCGCCTAAACGAAGTGCGATCGCAGGTCCTGTCCCTCGGCGACGCTGCAGAACAGGCAAGTGTCTCAGGATCGGTAACCCCATGGTGCACGACTGACAGACTTGAAAATGGGATCTAGCACGCGCATGTTATTCCCCCGGATGAGTATCAGGTCCTAAGGGAGAGCCTCAGCCGCATGCTCGGCGATCTCAGGGATGCCTGTCACCAGTCTCTTGACCCACCGGATTCCTCCCCGCTCATTGTCGCACAGTCCGCGCGCACGGGCGGGCCGGGTCGGCCACGTCTCGAGATTAATCCTCGATTCCTCGAGTTTGCCCTCGATCTCCGCGGCCCGACGCAAATCGCTGAAGTCCTCGGCTGCCACCCGCGCACTGTGCGCCGGCGCGCGATCGAGCTCGGCCTCGCTCAGCCTGCTCCGCCTGTCTTCAGCACTATGCAAGATGCGACTGGTGGCATCGTCCGTGCTCATACAAGTTCAACAAATCCTGTCTCGCTCCTGACGGACGAGGAACTCGACGCAGCAGTGGTGGTGATCCTCCGGGATTTTCCCAACTTCGGGCGGAGGATGATTGTCGGCCATCTCCGTTCTCAAGGTCACCATGTGCCTGAAGAGCGAGTCGCCGCGTCGTACGTGCGCGTCCGCGGCGCACCGGCGGTCTTTGGCCAGCGGATCATCGTCCGGAAGAAGTACCAAGTCCCTGGACCTAATTCACTCGTCCATCACGACGGCCAGCACGGTAAGCTGTACAGTCATATTGAATCTACATGTTTGTTTGAGCTTGCATCTGTTCGCCAGGCCTCATTCGCTGGAAGTTTGTTACCCATGCATTTGTGGACGGACATGCGCGCTTCGTGACTGGCATCCGAGTCCATACAAACAACCGCGCAGCGACTGTCCTCGCCCTTTTCCTCGAGACGGTCGCTCAGCATGGGATACCGAGTCGCGTCCGCGGGGATCATGGCACTGAGAACATCCGCGTCGCTGAGTGGATGGAAGAGACGCGGGGTCTCAACCGAGGCTCGTACATCTGGGGAAGGTGCGCAGCCTCAGACATATATCCATGCCTTCTTGCTGATGCACAAACAGGAGTGTCCACAATACCCGCATCGAGCGCCTGTGGTACGACGTCACCCGCGGATTTGGTGCTAAGTGGAAGACCTTCTTCCTTGAGCTCGAAGCTGACCATGGCCTCGAACCTGAGCGGCCCTCTCACCTCTGGCTCCTCCATCACCTCTTCCTGGAAGGACTGAACGCAGACGCACACGACTGGGCAGATAGTTGGAACGCTCATCGCCTCCACATCTCTGGAGAGCGAGCAGCCAGCCCTCGCGAGCTGTTCATGTTCGGCATGATACGCCATGGCCCGCGCGGGATCGAGCGCGTCCTAGAGCCAGTTCACGAGGAGCTGGCCGACCCTGAGATTGCTGGGTATGGCATTGACTGGGACGTTATCGATGATCCTGCACTTGTTGCCCACCATAATGCTCACAACCCCTTGCCTGGAGGCTCCAACTCTACTTTCGGTCCAATTTCTATCCCGCAGCAGCTTTCCGAGGTCACCTGTGACCCTCCCTTATGCCCTCTCAGAGCCGAGCAGGTTGCTATGCTGAACTGCCATCTCGCCCACCACTGCCGCATGGGGTCGCGCGACATGGCTGTGCGTAGGGCAATTTGGATAGTGGCATTGGACTTCTGTACACACATGTTCTAGTTCATCATCTATGAGGATGTGCAGCCATCCCAGGGACACCCAGGCTGTGCGCTCGACCGATCCCAGTCAGAGGTGCACTAGGTGCCGATGTGGCTGTGCTGAATTCTGTTCTCAGCCTGAACTCGGTCTGCTCCTCTGCTCGCGTCCTCAGGCCCCAGCACTCGATTCTCTCCCAGTGACCAGGCAGCGACTCCCCATCAACACTGGATGGACGAGTCAGACCATGTGCACCATGCTCCCAGTGACCGTGCACTCAGAGCTGCTCGGCGGGCTGCTCGAGCAAGTCACTCAGACCTACTAGTAGGGCAGCATGCCAGCAGTGCGGCCACGCATCTCAGCAACCGTCACACCATAGTATCGGACGATCAGCTGGTATGTTCCTCTGCCTGTCTTGTTTATAACATGGTGTCCGATAGACCAATTGATACACTATCAGCGTGGCTCAGAGCCTGAGCCTCGTCACATCCAGACTCGAGGTGCTCTTGCATCAGAATCGCACATATCAGAGTTAGCTGTTGGACTGGAGTCACCAAACTCCTCTTTGACAAGCTTGAGTACAAGCTCTGAAGTTGCCAATCCCGAGATGGCGTCGCACCGCGACTGCGATGCTGTGGCAGTGGTTGGCGACATTGTCCAGGGGCTCATCAGTAAGTTTGCAGAGCCACTCCGACGCGCACACTCGCACCATGATGGCACTGACGTCTATGTCTTTCTAGTGATAGAAGGGCAGCCTGATCAAGCTCCGAGTCCCCATCAGGACTCGGACTTGACCCAGAGCCAAACAATACCGCAGGAGCTGCGCAATGCCGTACGCGAACTCGAACACGCTTACGTCGACTACACCGGGCAGGGCCGCGACGTCGCATCGACTGAAGAATCGACCCACAACGATGGTTCTGTGCTAGAGGTATGTAAACAATCGCTGAGCCTTTTTTGGCAGCCCCTGAGAGCAGGATGTATTGATTTGAATCTGCGATACAGCCCTTGCCTAGCGCAGCGAACCCTCCTGAGGGTCGCGAAGAAGATCTGGGTCGGTCTGGCAGTCTGCCACCCTTTCGGCCTCCCCGGGGCGATCTCGCTCGCACACACCGAGTACATCTGCGCACTCCCAGTCATCCATATCCAACAGTACGCTTCTGACTCTTCTTGAATGTCATCCCAGCAGCAGCTCACTGACATAGTGCTCGAAACTACCACCAGCTTCCACATCCTGCAGACCCCCTGGTCCAGCACGAGCTAGGAATTAATGCACAAGGTCAACAGCAAATCCCAACCTGTGTCGCCGCTGGACAAGAGTCAGGCCACGGCTGCGGTCGCGGGGCAGCGAGTGAAGGCGCTCGCGCAGGTCATCACCAAGGTGAGAAGTGATGAAGGACAGCTCCGATAGTAACTCCAGATGAACGATCCTAACACAGGTAGTGCAGGCACTCAAAGCCGACTCGGAGGAGACGTACTTGCCTCAGAGGTGCAAGTGCACAGCCGATCAATCACACCACCATCAGTTATCGAACCCAATGGCCACTCGACTCTCCCTCAGCCAGTCCTCGACTACTTGAACGATCGCTTTCAAGACCAAAGCTCCCTCCTGGCAGCACTCTTTGGTGTACCAGTTCCCTATGACAGTGCATATCGGGAAGTACTCCGAATCAAGCTCGTCCGAGGGGTTCTTGATGCACTCGGTATCTCAACGCAGCGCGGTGGACCGAGGTCCTCAACAGTGCAAGCTCAGGACGGCGAGGTGCTCACAATCGAAGTCGACCACGTTCTTGCTTGGGCGCGCTTCCAGTGCCCGAGCACCTATCGCAATAAACGCTCGCAGGTTGTGGCGATCTTCGCGCTGCAGCATTGGTTGCATGGTAGGGTCCATGGCCTCGACAGTAGCGCTCAGTGGCTCCTCGACATACTCACCGCCCTATGTTCTCGCGCGCAACTGCCGACAAAGCAGGACGCCCATAACCGGGAGGGTAGTACTGAAGCAGTGCCCGGGGAGGTCTTAGCAGCGGTCACCATGTCGGGGCGAACGCTCGATGCTCGCCTTAGAGAGTTTCGGGAAGAGAAGGGTATCTGCTCTAGAGATTTGACAAACTTCACGACTCTGCTCTAAGTAGTAGCACCTGACTATGCGAGTAGTACTGCAATTTGGGTCGGAATTCTACAAGCCTACAGATCTGCCACATCGTCGGACATGAGCACACCTTGAACAATCTGGTCAATGAACTCCTTCGCAGCTTCCTCTGCAGCAGCATCCTCTGCTGTCCAGCGTTTTCCGAATTGTGGCAGACTGGTATCAGAACTTTGAGAGCCAGCAGTTTCTCGGCGATGTAATTCAGACCCGTAACGCTCGAACACGGTGGCAAGTCGATTGGAGGTGACAAAGCAGATCCCGACCTGTTGATATTCCGGATTGGAATCATCAGGGCTGAAGGCAGCGAAGCTTGTACCATGGCGGTCGGTAGGGCGCCAGGCGATGAGAGTATCACTGGTGTTAATGATCTGAACTCCATAAGAGCTGATGTAGAAGTGGCCACCGCACTCGGGACCATGTGTTCGGTCGATGATCCACTGCACGGAGTAGGCGTGAGGCTGGTGCTCCCAGTGGATTGCCCTGTTGCATATTTCAACGAGAGCATGGGTGTCATAGTACTAGTATTAGTGATGTGCATTTGAGTGATCAAATAATGTACTGTACCGGGAGTAGTTCAGGTGGAGCAATCCTGTTGGAGGAGCGAGCTCTGCTTCATGGAATATGACCTCCTCATCGCCGAAGCGTATGGCATAGTCGCCTGTCACTCCGCCCATGCCTATCCCGGCATCCATCGCAGGTAGGCCATTGTCGCGAAGGAAGTCGACCCAGTCAGTGGTTATAGTGCCCGGCAGCCGCGCGCGGATGATGTTCCAGGCCAGTGCGAACAGGCATGACGTGTGGTAGTCAGAGGTTGCAAGGAATTCAGGCGAGAGCTCGCGCCTCCGCAGTAGGTTTCGAACCCAGTTGAAGCTTGGATGGGAGCGCGAACCAGCAGTATAGCCCGCCTGGACGAGCATGCCCGTATCCTCTTTCTGAATGGCATCAGCTGCAGGAAGCGGAAATACTCGGTAAAAGTCGCAACTCACCCGAATGGAGCGACGCCCTATAATTCCATCCTTAATCGTGTCTCGTGCCCAGGACAGGAAGCCATCGGTGCCTTCACTCTCCCCTGCAAGACCTCGCAAGACGACGCCTATGATTGAGCCGTCATCTGCGTCCACCAGTACACAGCTCTCTTCCGGGCCGACAGACAGAGTGAGGCGAGCGGGATCGAGGCGATGGAGGGGACGGCGAGGCTGCCGCTTATCGGCGCGAGGACCCTCTTCGGTGTGCTTGCGCCATAGTTTGTCGATCTCGTCGCTCTCAACGACGTGCTCTCCCATTGGCGGGTATGGGGTGGCTAGTCGGTGAAGCCGGTGCTTTGGTAGATTCTTCACCCACGAGCGAGCCGCCTCTCGGTTGAGCCCAAGCTCCTGCACAGCAAAGCGATGAATCTTCCGGTTGAGCTTGCGCTCAGCCCAATACTGGTTGAGTGCCTCCTGCAGCTCTGGGGAGACCTGCTGGTTGCGCAAGTGGTCGATGAGGTCGCTGAAAGGATCCGCCATGCTAGCAAAAATGGCAGCTTGGCCCCAAGCACCCGCCAGGCGGTCGAGGGCCTCGAGGAGGTTGGAACGCGCACCGCTGCTTGCAGAATGCGCCAGGAGATCCTGCAGTTGGGAATCCATACTCAGGGTGAACGAGAGCCGCCGTAGGAGGGCAATGCGCCCCGTCGCAGTCTGGCGACCGGTGCGTCCTGACTTGGTGCGGGAGCGTGTCATGCTGAGCGTGGGGGGGGGGGGGGGGTATGGACTCTGCGAGCGCAAGTAATACTTCGGCAGACACGGACGTCGACCCAATGTAAATCGCGCTGAGAGACACAGGAGATAGCAATCTTGCAAGACTCACCTTGGATGGGGGAAGAGAGAGCGAGGCAGCGCGGCCAAAGAGACACGGCCGCATCTCAGGCCATCGAGCGCGAGAGCGCAGCAACCGCCCCGTTGACACGCCTGAACGGTGAGGCGCGAGGTACTGCCCGTAATGGTGTGAGATCCTTCCAGAGGTGAGGCACCATCGCGATCGCCGTCTTTAGCTCTGACAAGTGCCAGAGTAGTTTCTGGGCAAACGATGTTGCAGGTGGCCCGGGTTCTGCTGGCCAGATGTGGACAAATTCAGTAGAATACGCCTGCATACAGTACTATCTACGGTACTACAGTACCATCCACAAGACGAGCGTCGCACTTCCAGCCTGGGAGTCTGGCGCAGCGACTGCATTTTCCCCTGGTCGAGGCAAATGTAAGCCTCGCGGATCTGCAGCTGCTCTCCTGCTCTCCCGCTATGGCGTGGCGTGCTTCTGCAGGTATCGCCCGCAAGCGGCCTTGCCTCGTGGAACGTCGCCACTGCGGATATCGTCCTGTGGCGCCCGCAGCTCGTACATGTGGAATGGCAGCGCGAGCATCGGAGCTGAGGCACCTTCTCTTGTTCACGCACGATCCGCATCTGTAGACCGCGATCAGTAAAGCTACAGGAACCTGCCTTTGAGCGCAGGCACGTCAAGACTGAGAACGCACCGTGGGAGGCCGAGGGGGGTCGAGGCTGCACCAGAGCGCAGCAACTCGGATCAAGCCATCCACATATGCAGACTTGCGCAGATGCGGCAGCGGAATCGTTTCGGCGAAGGCAGTGGCGGAGATCCTGCGAGGGGGAGGTAGCACAGCATAGGAATGGAAGGAGTGAAGTTTAGATATCTACCAAATGCATTGCTCTCGCCCTGGACCCGGTCTTTGTCCCCCGCAGCCGACCGGTGCCTCGCTCACCGCGCACATCTTGCCAATCCCGCCCAAGGTGCTCCACGTGTACGTCCTTGCGCGCATCCCGAGCCGGCCAGAGGAGCGGCTGCTTGCGCTGGCGGGCTTCTTCGCGGAGCTCGCGCCGCTGCCGAAGTTGCACTGCATAAGGTGCGATAAGGACTATATCGAGGTCGAGAACGACGGCCGGAGCTGTCTGGTGCCGCATGACGATGAGAGCGCGGAGGTGGAGCGCGTCGGCGCGGCGAAGCGGGCGAATTGCGTGCCTGGGACGGTCGGGGCGGCGCTTGAGACACTGTGGGGGGGCTGTGGCAAGATCATCGAGGGCGATGGGGACCAAGGCCCGCCGGATGGGTGATGCTATGAGGGCCAGCATGCGGTGCGTCCTGCTCCGTACCCCGCTTGGTCCATATCTCATACTTGCCGCATCGAATACGCGCGTGTAGACAGGCATCAAAAGCGGCCGCGCAGCACGAACTACAAGGAGGCGAGCACGGACGAGGACGCGGGCCTCAGCGAGGGTGGGAGCGACAGCGGCATGGACGGGAGTGTCGGGAAGACCCCGGCGAGTGCGAAGAGGGGCCGCGGTGTCGTAGGGGATCCGGAAAATACAAGAAAAGGGGAATGGGGATGTATCTGTGAGGTAGGGATACCAAGTCGATCACGTCAGAGGTCTGTGGTACTCGCAAGTGAGCCTGCTCCACAAGATCTCCTACAATGTATGTGATGACGAGAGGTGACTGTATTGATCCAGAAATGCCGCAAAGCTTGTGGGGTTTACTATTTTCCGACAGAGGCCTTGCCAAGTTCGTGACCTAAGCTTAAACGGGCTAATCCTGAGGCTATACACCACGTGTGTGGAATAGAGTTGAATAGATGTGTGCTGATGTGAAAGATGTTCCTAAGTCTTGCTGGGCCTTAGAAATTTGGGCAGAGTTTCCCCTATACTGCTAGGTTCGTGCTGTCTCTCCCTTACTGCTCGGTGCGTGTACGTACGCCTATACTTCGACGGTGGATCAGTAGTTGTCGCAAAATCCCAGACGGACTCCAACTAATCTGATTTGAACGGCTGACTGCTGATGCTGGTACTGACTGCTGACTGCTGACTGCTGACTGCTGACTGCTGCTGCTGGTGCTGATGCTGGTGCTGATACTGACTGTTGACTGACTGACTGTGGGCTGCTGCTGGTACTGACTGTGCTTGCTGTTGCACTGAAGTTGTCTGAAC